>JAQQSJ010003965.1:0-10975 GCA_028644305.1 Xerus rutilus
TAAAGCCTACCGGGACTCAGACTGAAATTACATCACCAGCTCCCGTGGTTCTCAGGCTTTCTGACTTGAACTGGAACTGAACCATTGGCTATCATGGATCTCCAGCTCATAGACTCAACATTCACCTCTCAAGTATTGCCAGCCCCATAATCACATGACCCAATTCTTTCTGTCTCTTTTATACAGACACACATCTTATTAGTTCTTTTTCTCTGAATTGCTTTAATACAATCACCATTATTATGTTGCCAATAATAGTAACTTGGGTTATAAACTAAATTTCTGTGTCCCCATTCCTTTGAATTCACATCTTGAAGTTCTAACCCCCAATATAATGACATTTGGAAATGTGGCTTTGGGGAGATAACTAGGGTTAGTTGAGTTTTGAGTGGGGCCCTCATGGTGAGATTAGTACCCATATTGTAAAAAAAGACACCAGAGACTTGCTCACTCTCCACCTTCTACACAGCAGAGTCCTTGTGAGCACATACAAAGAAGGCAGTCATCCTCAAACAAAGAGGAGAGCCCTCTTTGACACTAAGCATGGCCAACACCCGGGTCTTGAACTTCAGCCCCCAGAACTATGACAAAATATGTTTCTGTTGCTCAAGTTACCTTGTCTACAGTGTTTTGTTTTGGCAGCCCATGATTAGTAATATGCTTGAATTTCTATAGCACTCTACATTTTTAAACATATCCATCATCATAATAGAGTCTTTTAACAATCCCGAGAAATAAATACTTTGCTCCTCCCTAGGGATGGATGAAATGGAGACACACACGATCTGGTCACACAGTAACTGACCTAATGTTCAAGGAATTTGAAACCATATAAATGTTTAAAATAGGACTCATGTTAGCAATATTTTAAAGCAATTACCTTAGAATTCTGTGTTTTACTTTCCTTATATCCTCATAATCTGTCAATCACAATAATGCCAAAATTCCATATCTCTTTAGCAGAAGTATAACCTTTCCCAGCTTCCTGACTCTGTACATGCAATGCTATTATTGATAAGCATCATTTCCAGGTTTTCTTATGTAGTATGCTAACAGTTACAGAGGTCAATCTCTTGTATTTGTAAAGCATCTGAGTTGCTGATCACAGAATGAATTGGCATTATAATATACAGTTTGAACTTATGAACTATAGGAGAATGAAGCAGTTTATAGTGTCTCCAACTTTCTAGAAAAGCAAAAGAGCAAGAAAGTTAAATATATACTGTGCTCAAAATATGACTAATTGTTAATGGAGTATAATGCACATAAAACCTTAATGATGTCATTTCCCAATAATCCTGTAAATCACTTTATTTTTCAACTTAATAGTGTATAGAAGAAGTAGGAGCACATAAGGCCATGGCTCTTAATGGAAAGAGCTGACCTATCAATTAAATTGACTTATTATCAGATTGTTTAAAAAAATAATAATTACAATATTGTCCAAAGGAATAAAATGACCAATTTCAACACAAATTTGGCAAATATCAGAAAAGCCTAAAACAGCAATTAACATCCTACATAATTTTAAAATAAGCATTATTGCTATTAATATTTTTGGAGTAATCTCATTTTCTTGTTTTTATTATATAATATAGACATATATGCATATATATCTATATATCAAACAGAGGCAGGTTTTATGTACATCATCATTCCAGTTACCTCCATCCCTCCCCCAGCTTACAGAATATGGAGGGCTAGGGTCATCAGGAATGTCATATTCCCATGGGAGATGTTTGGGATGACCATAAGAAGGTGACACAACCATTCTCCTTGTCAGACTTATGGTCAGGCTGAGGGCCTATCCTTCTGATCCTAAGTATTTCTTGGCAGGGAAAAAGAGAAATGGAGAGAAGCCTAGTGAAGCAACCTGCATTCCCACCATTTTTTCCAACAAGAATTTATAAATTTATAAGTGGCAATGTGGAAAATAACTGGGTTGAGCGATCTTGCTAGATGACCCTCTGAGCAGGGAGCAGCAAGTGGCTGTTAGGAGTGTAGCTGAAAGATGAATTGGGTAGCAGACTGTAGAATAGGAGTCCAAATTATATCTCCTGAAAGAAGAGGAGGAAGAGGGAGGTGTGCTAGTGGCTCATAAAGGACTTTTGGGAAAATCTACCGAGTTCAAGAGAGCCAGCACCTAGTGAAGTACTATTAGCCAGTACAGCAACAACTGATTGGAAGGGAATCAGATCATGGCCAACCAGCAAAGAAACATTTCTTTTTTTTCCCTATTCTGCTTGTCTATCTCCAAACTTAGACCCAGAATGAATCAAGAAAAGGATGGTCCAAGGTTAGCCCAAGAGACTTCCTCTCCAGCATGGTACAAAGGGAACAGGCGTGAAAGAGGAAGTGTGTCTAGCTCCCCATTTGACCTGAGAGCATAGTCTGTACATGTAAAATTTTTGAACTTTATTGAGATTTATTTTATGGCCCAGTATAAGGTCTAACTTAATGATTCATATGGTTTTGAGAGTATATTCTGCAATTAGTGGGTATGGTGTTCCATAAATATCAAATTAAGTCAAATAGTGTGATGATTTATTAAAATTTATAACCTTATAGATTTGGTATAGAAATATCTAATTATGATATGGACTTGATAAATTTTCTCCTTAAGGATTGCAGATTTTGTACCATGCCTTCTTTGTTTATATTTCTAAACATTTGATTTTCTTTTAAAAATATTTTATTGGTGCAAAATAATTATACATAATAGCAGGATTTATTGTGGTACATTCATACATGTACAGTACATAATTTGATCAATTTTATTCCTTTTTGAAGCTCCAAGAGGCATGCATGCTTATGATTGTTATATTTTGATGGTGAAATAATGAGTTGTTACAAAAAGTCCCTCCTTATATTTGGTAATATTCTTTATTTTGCTTCAAGGATTAACACTCAAGTAAATCATTTATAATCAAATCCTCTCAGAGTCTGATGCTATGGAAATCCAAATTGAGAGCATTCATTTAAGCAGTTAGAAAGAGAACAAAATAATTAAAAAATTGGAAGAAATTTACAAAAATAAATCTGAAACCTTAGACAAACGGAAAAATTTCAGAAAAAATTTACACACCAAAGCTCAATTAAAAAATGAAAAACTTCACTAGCTAGAGATTTATAACCTTTACAAATACTTATTTAGTTTTATTCTTCACATAAAAATCTATATGCTCTTACAGGTCTTCTATAAAAAATATATAATTCCATTCCTAAGAAAAGTCTGTAAGAGATGAGATCAACAAAATACAATTATAAGTCATTCTATTTAGACAGAATAACCAATTAAGAACATTGAAAATAGGCTGGGTGCAGTAGCACATGCCTGTAATCCCAATAGCTCAGGAGGCTGAGGCAGGAGGACAGAAAGTTCAAAGCCAGCTTCAGCAAAAGTGAGGCACTAAGCAACTTAGTGAGATCCTGTCTAAATAAAATATAAAATAGTACCGGGGATGTGGTTCAGTGATTGAGTGCCCTGAGTTCAATCCCCAGTACCTCCACAAAAAAAGAATGTTGCGAATAAAAAAACTTCAGCCAGATTATATAAATATGAGTTTTTAAATCCCAAAGTATTCAATATGTAAACAATATGAATCATAATCAAGTTGGAGTCTTCATGAATGTAAGAATAACTTCATGTTAGAAAATATATTTATGTATTCTATACTATTTTTAAATAACAATAAGCTTAATGTTAATGAATGCAGAAAAATATTCAAGAAATCCAACATCTATTTCTATTTTTAAATTCCTTAAAAATTAGAAATTTAAGAGAGTTTATATAGCTTGATAAACATAATGTTGGGCAAATAAAACAAGCTGCTAAATTCAATACTAATTCAATATCAAGTTTAAATACACAGAAATAATATTCTACATTTAGTACTTATAAAAAGGTAGTTTTTGTTTATGAATGGTTTATATCTTAATTCATAATGCTAGTTTTCTTTGGTGAAGAAGTTATTGGGAACAGAGGGACAAGAGGAAGGTATTGTGATGTTCTGTCATATTTGGCAGGTGCTAGTACATTGGTGTTTTTTTAAAAATAACCATTTATATGACTGGAGCTTTGCATGATAAAAGGAAATGTTTACTTTTATTTTAGTTTAGGTATTTATAATTTTAGATTGACTTGACTGCTTTTTACTCTGGTTTATGAGAGTCCTTTAAAAGTTAACACCATCATCTGTTCATGTCTCAAATTTTTTCCAAATATTTTTTTCACAGTTGACCATCTGCCAGCCATTTCACATAGTTTCATTTTTTAATTTTAATTTTAGCATAGACAAATTAGCTTTTAAAAATCATATTGAGTCTTTCTTATCTCCCCCAAAAGTTTCTCTCACTTTTAGTATAGTGGGTGACAGTGATTTGCCCAGACAGCAAAATCCTATTTGCCTGTCTGGTGTATCTGTCCTCCAACACTTGTAAGGTTTAGCTGTTGATGGCTCACAGCAGTTCCTCTGCTCTAGAGAACTGCCTTCTCAGCAGACCTTTCATCTGGGAGATCACAACCCCATGGAGTAGGAGTTTCAGGCCATAGTTAGAAACTGACAGGGGAACACAGAAGTCTGGCCCTTATTTCAAGGTAGAATAAACTCTGTTTTACAGTTTATCCCAAACTCCCTCAGTGGATAAAACTGAAGCTCAACTCCAGCTGAAAACACATTTCTTACCTTCCCTCATTCCCCATCCTACATCCATGTTCACTTTCTCATAGAAGCACACTCTCAATGAAATGCTTGTTTCAGGCTCTTTTAGTAATCTAACCTAAGATAGGCATGGCTTCCACATCTCATATCAGATACAAATTTACCACTAATTCTTTTTTAGGTTTTATTTTTACTACATATGATAAAATATATAATTATACCTGTTACTGATAGACGTGAGATTATTCTTCCAATAGAATATCTTGACTATTGATGAGACTATTAATGTAAACACCTAATTATACATTGCCACTGTAACAAATGAGTAATTTCAACTGACATACCATAATAGAAAAACAAGCGCTGGGGATGTAGCTAGCAGAGAGTTTACCTACCTATGTAAGGCCCTGAGTACAGAAAAAAGAAAGTAAGTAAATAAATAAAAACACCATCAGTAAATATGTTAAATATGTATTAAAATTTAATCAGGTCTCTAAAATGGAGATGAAAAACCAACTAAAACTAACATATGAAATGGTGATTTATTGACAAATAGAATCCAGGAAAGGACCAACCATCCAAACTACAGAAATGGAAAGCAGACATAGTCTTATGTTGCACTTTAACCATTATATCATTCACCAAAGAACTCACTTCTTAGTCCCTTTTTTCTGTATCTCTTTCTTTTATCAGTTTCATTTTCTTTTCTTAGAGCCTCACAATGGCATGAACATAGCCCCATTCCCATTTTCTTCTGGCCTCCAGAGAAGCAGTTTGTCCTCTTCAGTTCCAGGATAAAAACCCTACGAAGGCCTTTGTTTGACTTAGCATAGGTCAAGTGTCTGTCTTTGAATGAATCAAATATGTCCAGGGGAGACACTTACATGGTTTTAGTATACATATGAGAGAGAGGGAGGGAGAGGGGGGCAAAGAGGGAGGAAGAAAGGAAGGAAAGGAATGAAAGAACAGGTTTTGAGTAGAGAGTGACATAGACATCCAGTGCATTCGTGCTTATGGACTCTTTCTCATAAGCATTTTCTCTACAGCCTTAATCTTCATTTGACCTTAGGCAGATAATCACAGTATCCTCTGGAATTCCTAATTCATTTACTCATGTTTGGAACCTAATGTCCTTTGTTGAGGGTCTCTAGAAGCAATATATGGCACCAAAACCTATATGTGATAACATGAAGTCCCATAGTTTAGCAGAAGAAAACAATCAAATATAAATATTGATTAACATTTATTACTTTTACTTCATGTTTTATTAATATACAATAAAAAAAGAAACAAAATTGCATAGTTTTGACTTTCCTGGTATATAGTTCAGTGTCTTCATTGATGTGGAAAATGTAATCACAATGCATTTAATACATTCTTCATATTTTCTCCTTGCTTTCAGGTCTCAAGCAAAGACACTACTTGTTAATTTTGCTATACCTAGGCCTCCAAAAAGTTCTTCAATTTCTGAAATCCTGGGTTTGAAAAGTTATAGGATGCAAAGTAAACATTTGTTGAAATGTCTTCATTAAGGTTAAATTAAACAGAAGAAAGTGTTGATTGGATACAAGAAAAACCTAAATGAGCTAAGTCTATGAGACTGTGAAATAGACTCCCTGGGGGCAGTATCTCAATGGAGTCTTTCAAAATTACCCAGGCAAAATTTTCTCGGGCAGAGACTGTAGTTTGTTTGTTTTGTCCCCACAACATATATGGTAAAACAGAGTATGCAAATCAGAAATGTATCTTCCATACCTATAAAAAGCATTATGATCCTGAGTCTCCATTCTCATCTGAGTGTGAAGATGTTTCCCGTTACTTGATGTGGAACTATTTTTGTTAACCTTGGCTGTGCTGCCACCCCTTGACTAGTTCTGGCCACGTATATAAGCAGAGTATGCTAGAAATCTTCCACGAGCAAATGTCCAGTGACTTAATTATAAGGCCATATTCATACTTCCAGATAAAGTGTATTGTCTTTCTACAGCTGTTTAAAAAGTAGTTGTTTGTTGTCTTTCTCTAGTAATAGATACCTATGAACTTTCTGATTCTTTTAGTAGTGATCCATGATCCCTGGATTTTCCTTTGACTGTGCTTTTTTTCAGCTTTCTGAACACTTAGAATCATTTCTAGACTCTGGAAACAGATATCTTACTGACTCTTATTTTTCACCTTAGACTAATCAGATTTTAGACCCTGGTGTTTCTCTGCTATTGGAGAATTGATTATACTTTATTCAATCTCTGTCCTTGAACACAAAACCACTGACTTCCTTGCTAATCTCTTGACTGACATACATTGGTTGTAACATCCTGCTTAACTTGATTCCTGGGTTCATGCAGGAGTCTGAGTTTTCTCTCCTTCACCTCCATGATCTCTATCTTTATCTACTTGTTTCAGAGGGACATTAATTACATCTTCGTGTAGATCATATAATGAGCTGACTGGAAAAAAGTATAAGGTGGATAGATGGAAGAATGATTTTCCTATTAATTGATGATTTATATGTCTGTGCATTTGGCCAAGTAACTGCTACATATTTCTGATCACACAGCATGAAAAAACTCTAAAAGGCCCTGTGGCTAAGAATGCTGCAATGAGAGATTTGTTTTGTTGGTGTGAAGAAAGTAAGTTGTTAACAGAAAAGCTGGTGATCACAGAAAATAACCAACAATGCTTTCCCTTGGTGGTCTCTGATTAATTTTTTTGAAACAGTGTACAAATAGATGACCAAATTATACCATCTACAAATACATTAAGCTGTGGGCAACAGAAGGGTTATTTTAACAGATATTTAAGCTGGGCTAAAGGGGAAACCCTAGTAGGGACTATAAAATCAGATTGTGTTCAAATTTGTGCCAGGGAGGTTGGTTTAATATTGCTGTTCTACATAATAATAATAATGAGGAGGAAGAGGAAGAGGAGGAGAAAGAGGAAGAGGACAGTTTCTCTTAAGAGAAACTCTATATATTATTTTACATTTCTGGAAGCACCATATTTCACACCTAAGCTGATACCTAAAACTTGGAACATAAGAAATGACTGAATTCAAATAAGAATAGAATTCAAGCTATGTGACAACATAAAACTGTCTTCTATGGTCTAACACAATGCCAAAATTTCAGGTTCTATATGTTAAAATTTTTTTCTCCTGTCCAGAAAACTTCTTTCCCCCTGTACTAAGAGTTTACAGATTTCTCTTTAAGTCTTTGGGACATTCTGAGTTAATTTTTGTAAATGATCCCAAGGATAGGTTGAGGTTCATTTTTAAGCATCATTTCTTTTTTTTAACAGCTTTTTTTAACATCATTACCCTTTTTTTTAACAGCTTTTCCTCTTTATGAAAAATAAGTTAAATACATGTGTGTGAGGGGTTTCTGAATCTCTATTTTGTCACATTGCTCTCTGGGTCTATCCTTTCAAAAATGGCCTGGTTTTCACTAACATAGCTTCACACTTAGTTTTGAAATTGGGTACTGTGAGTATGCTGACCTAATTTTTTATTTTTAATTTTTTCCCAAACCCAAATTGACTAATCTAAATTAGTTGCCTTTCCATGTGAATATTAGCATCAGCTTATCAAAAAGCTATGCAAAATCCTATGGAGATTTTGATTTTAATTGCATTAAAACAGTGTGGCGTTAACTATTTAACAGTATTGAGTATTCCAATTCATAAATATAGTATATTTAACTATTTGAGAATTCCTTGATTTCTTTCACCATCATTTTCTCTTTTCAGCCTATAGATCATGCACATATTGTTAGGTTTGTATCAATACATTTCCTGAATTTTGTGCTATTCCACTGGTACTTGTTTTACATGAAAAGCTGTACATAATTAATGTATATAACTTTATGACTTTGAAGATAAATATACACTTACAAAACCATTAGAACAATCTATGCCATAAAGCTATAAATTACCTCCAAAAGTCTCCTAACACTCGTTTATTTTTATTATTGTGATTATTTTTTATTAGAATGTAAGATCTACCCTCCCAGAACATTTTAAGTATACAATAGAGTATTGTTGACTACAGGCAGTATGCTGTATAGTTACCTTAACTTGTTCATCTTGCATAACTCAAGCATTATACCCTTGAATAACATCTTCTGATTTCACCCTTCTTCCCCTGGCTCCTGGGAACCACAATCCCATTCTCTGTTCCTATGAGCTTGACTATGTCAGATTCATTTTATAAGTGCCATAATGTAATGTTTGTCTTTCAGGGTTTGGATTATTTCAGGTAAACATTGTGTTCTCCAGGTTCATCCATGTTGTTGTACATGGCTAGATTTCCTCCTTTTTTAAAGGTAGAATAGTATTCCATGGTACATATATACACTTTATCCACTCATCTGTCAGTGAATACTTAAGTTGCTGTCATTCCTTAGTTATTGTGAGTAATGTTGCAATCAACATGGGAATGCAGTTTTATTCTTTCTGGTGCTATTTTAAGTGAGACTGTTCTTGTTTTGTTTTGTTTTGTTTTCCTGTTCAGGTAATTTGATGCTAGCATATAGACTTGCAACTGAATTTTTGCACATTGGTTTTCTATCTTGTAATTTTCTTGAATTCATTTTGAAATTTGAATTTTTATTTTTTTGGAACCGAGGATTGAACTCAGGGGCACTCAACCACTGAGCCACATTCCCCAGCCCTACTTTGTGCTTTATGTAGAGACAAGATCTCGCTGAGTTGTTTAGAGCCTTGCCATTGCTGAGGCTGGCTTTGAACTCGCAATTCTCCTGTCTCAGCCTCCCAAAGTGCTGAGATTATAGGCATGTGCCACCGCACCCAGCTGAAATTTGAATTGTTTTATTTGGTGGAGTCTGCTATGGTTTGGATGTGAGGTGCACCTCAAAAGAGCTTGTGTGTTAATGACGGAATGTTTAGAGCTGAAATTATTACATATGAGAGATGTAGTCTAATCAGTGGATGAATTCATTTGATGGATTGATAATTTGAAAGACTACTATACTGGGTGATAACTATGGGTAGATAGGATGTGGCTAGAGGAAGTAGGTCACTGGGGCATGCTTTGCTTTTTTGTCCCTCACAGCATCCCCCATTTCTACCTTCCATCTGTCATGGACTGAGCAACTTTCTTCTATCACACCCTTCCACCGTGATGTTCTATCTCATCTCAGGCCCAGAGCAGTGGAGTCAGCCAGCCATGGACTGAGCTGTAGGAGCACTCTCCGTATTTTCAACTCCTCCCCTCCCGCTTTCCCCATCCTATGTTGATGGACTGCGCACCTGACACAGAGTCGTACCCCATTGGCTGTAACCTCGGGGCCATGATTGGTCCAAGGACCATTCATAAGCTATTATACTTCCTGAAATAAACGAGTTCTGTGTCTTGCTCTGGCAGAGCAGTCTTACCTACCCCCAGAGTCTGGGGTGAGTGCCTCCACGAACGTTCACCCCATACCTCATCCCATGGGACCCCATTTGGTCCTTCCTAAGGACCTCTTACTTTCTTCCCCAGGGACCCCAGCTTGTGTGCAGACCCACCCAAGGCACAACATAGACAACACTGAACCTTTGAAACAGTGAGCTCCAAATAAACTTTTCCTCCTCTAAGTTGCTCTTGTCAGGTATTTTGGTTACAGCAGCAAAAAGCTAACAAGATCTTTACAATTTTGTACATAAAAGATCATGTCAGGGGTGCAGGGATATAGCACAGTTGGCAGAGTGCTTGCCTCCTATGCACAAGGCCCTGGGTTCAATCCTCAGTACCACACACACACACACAAAAAAAAAACTAACAGAATAATTTTACTTCCTCTTTATTATTTTTTTTTAGTACTGGGGATTGAACTCAGGGACACTTGACCACTGAACCACAGCCTCAGCTCTATTTTGTTTTTTATTTAGAGGCAGGGTCTCACTGAGTTGCTTAGTGCCTTGCTTTTGCTGAGGCTGGCTTTGAACTCATGATCCTCCTGCCTCAGCCTCCCAAACCACTGGGATTACATGCATGTGTCACTGCACCTGTCTTACTTCCTTCTTTCTAATTTGTATACCTTTCTTTCAGTTAGGACTTCTAGTACTATGTTGAATAAAAGTGACCACAGTGAACATCCTTGATTTATTCTAGGTCTTAGGAGAAAAGTTTCAGTTTTTAACATTTGTGTTAATATGACCCATGGGATTTGCATATATGGCCTTTATTGTATTTAGGTACATTTTTTCATACCTCATTTGTTGAGACGCATAAAAATGTGATGATTCTACATCTACAAATGTCTATTCTACATCCATTCAAATGATCATGTAATTTTTATTCTTCTCTCTACTAATGTGAC
>JAQQSJ010003966.1:0-10973 GCA_028644305.1 Xerus rutilus
CTTCCTTCCTTCCTTCCTTCCTTCCTTCCTTCCTTCCTTCCTTCCCCTCTCTCCCTCTCTCTTTCTCCCCCCAACCCTGCTCCTCTATCTTTATCTCTCTTTTTTCCTGCTTATTTTATTTAGGTTTAAGAAAGAAGTTGGAATTGAGTAGGCACCTTTGTAATGACCTGATGGAATATATAGGAAGGACAGTGGATTTGGAAGGAGTTTGAAATTCATTGCATTTATAAGTGTTTTTGATATTCAAAAATTTTTAAGAGAATGGCTTGCTTCCTATTGCTTTCTGAAATTCCCAAATAAATCTCACATGATTTGATATGTTATGGGCACAATCATGTAAGGTTACCAACCAGGTCATCTTCATTATCAAGCAGAAAACTTGAGGGCAAAGGATGTGGCATAATGGAAATAGCCAAGTTCCTTGGGGAAGTAGATCCCATGCCTTTTAACTTGTGGTAGCATTTTTTTTTTTTTTTATGTGGCTCCAAGTGCAACCTGCAGTGGCTATTCTATAAATTAATTATAATTGGTAAACTTTTTTGGTTATTGTTTGTTGTGAGTCACAGCAACCCTAAGATGGTAAGGACCTACAGGAAGAGACTTAGAGAAAGCGTCGTTCCATATATAGGAGGGGGCTTTATCCTAATGAGGTAGATTCCCTGCCACAGGGAACCTTACTGCAAATGCTAGATACTTAATGTTTCATGGATGATTTTGAAGGTGGCTCTCTAAGGAAGAGAAGGTGGTGGTGTTCTTTAAGGAGATTCCTATTTTAACTTTGGATCCTTCTGTTTTAGGTGTCCCTATCACACAAAAACTGCAGTCACTCAAATCTTAATGAAATATCAAAATAGTCAACGTTTATTTTTGTGATTCTCTTACTCCATATCACAATCCCACTCATTTTAAAACAGTCCTCCCATTTTTAACATCTTCAAAATTCCTACATCTTCTTGCCATGGGCTGATGATTCTCCTACTCCATCTCTTCCTCTGTTTACACTGACAATTCCAAATATTAGATTTATGTGTTGGTCTTCAAACAAAAACAAAAACAGCCCTTTTGTTCAGTGTCTTTGTATTACCATCTGAAGAAAATGATTCAACAGACATTCTGGATTTAAGAAAGAATTGAGGACTCCAGGGGTTATTTAAGCATGAGTTAATTTCCATCCATCTCTTGAGCAGTCAGCATGGGGGCATGGACCAGGCAAGCTCAGGCAACTTATGGGCTTCATGGGGTCTCCTGGAGGTCAGGATGGCTTCCTGGCTTCCCTCCCTGACTCCCTTGGGGGCAATGCTGTAAAGGCAGACACCACCAACTGTGAACTGAAATCATGAATGCTAAACATATAAAGGGGAAGAGTTTTTCTATTTAGAAAAATATGGTTTGGAACATGATCTGCCCATGTTGCCTTTAAATTTCCCAGGGGTCCACATGACTTTATTCTCAGCATTCTTTTCCTTCTTTCTCCTGCTCCCACAGCTTTGGGTTCAGAGAACAGAAGCAGCTGCCTGGAGGTAACAGGCTCCCATGATAACTAAGCAGAAAGGGAACAGAAGTGAGAAACAGAGCATGTTCAGTTTCCTAATGTCTGCTGGATGATTTATTTTAGAACCTCTACAAGTGATCTTGTGCTTATTTTTAAGCTTGTATACATGGGTAAAATATAAATGTGGTCTAGGTTTAAATTCTGAATGGTGTTCTGTATGTTAACACAAGGGATAACATTTTGAAGAAAGACTACAAGCCTGAAGATATTCCCTTGCTTTTGATAATCATTTATTATAATAATAGAAATTACTTATGTAATGTAAATCTCCACATTTTTTTTTCTAACAGAGTGATCACAAACTGTGCCTTGTTTAAAATAAGCAATCTTCATTATGTGTATTTTCTTACACATGATACTTGAAGCAAAACAGTGAAGAAGAATCTAGACAATCCAAATGTTTAATTTTCCAAATAATTTTGCCAGGATCTTTGGGTTTAAACTTTTTTTTCTCCTGCTGAGAAAGTGCACACAGTTACAATTTAGTCTATTTGAGCAGAGCTTTTTTTCCTCCCTTAAACTGATAATAAGCATATGGGAGTGGGATTGAATTTGATACAAGCTGTTGATTTATATTGAACACTCAAAAAATGTATCAAAAAAATTTTAAACCAACCAGTGATGGACTAAAATGTATTGAAAGTTGGATAAATTATGCAAAATCATTCTGATGTGGAGCTTAGGGAAAAAAATGGGGTCATGGTTAATTTTGTTTAGCCTTTCCAGTTATGCAGTTACAGTGTTCAAGGAACAGAATTAAAACATTATAAGAAAAAAAAATTTACATGACAGTAAGATAATTGTTATATCTATCATGTCCCCATTCTTTTGCTATCTTGGGGTTTGTTATTTTTGGAAACACAATTAGGCATAGCATATTTAGAGCTCTATACCTCTAACAAAGATCTTGAACACATATTTAACATAAACTAGAGATATTAAATTACTTTAAAGGATATAATTAAAAATTTTATTCTATCTGTTGATAAAATGGGCTTCTGAGAAATCAAGTGGTATACCTTAAAGGGGCAGCCAAGAATCGAAAGACTTGAGTTTCATTTCCATCCTTAATGATGTCAGGTAAGCAAAACCATCTCACAGCACTGGTTCTTA
Source organism: Xerus rutilus (assembly GCA_028644305.1). Taxonomy (NCBI): domain Eukaryota; kingdom Metazoa; phylum Chordata; class Mammalia; order Rodentia; family Sciuridae; genus Xerus; species Xerus rutilus. Next base: position 2,666 of record JAQQSJ010003966.1, read on the forward strand.
TTCTGTAGTGAATGGGTGAGACTGTGCGAGGAGATGACTTCTAGTTCTAGGTGGTCTGACTAGAACAAGGGGCAAGTCGATCCTATATCCTATCCTTTGTCACACCCATGCCATTTGTTCTGGGTACCTTCCCACCCTTCTCACCTGCATCTCATTGCCTTCTGTCTTCTTCTCATCCTCCTTCTGCTTAAGACAGCCAGGCCTCAGAGTCCATAAGATTTTCTACTGCATGCTCTCCTTCTTGCAGAGTATTGTGAGTTTTATAGCTTGCTGTTTAGTTTCACCTCCATCAAATTACCCAGATCCTGTTCATAAACTTCATTTTCAACTAGTAATAAGTATTCAAACACATCTGAATTTTTCTGATTTGCAGGGTTCTTAAAATTTAGTATAGATTGCAAGCATCATCTGGATTACCTGTTGAAAATGCACATTTGGATCCAGCTCCTGGAGCTCCTAAGTGTCCATTTTTAACCAATACTTCAAAAAGAGGCTGATGCTAGTTGAGAAATATTACTCTAGGATTTTGTACATTACCAGAATTTTAGAAGAATTTAACTCAAGTTACAGGTAGTCCAGAGGTGTACTATTTGTTTTTGTTGGTAATATCAATCAAATCACATACGGCAATTGGTTGTGATTTTTATATACATAATAAAATAATATACAATAAAATCATATGTGATTTTACTCCATAGCCCGTTCTTACTCTCTTATGGAGAGCTATGTGGATTGAATGTGCTTTCCATGTGTTGGAAGCTTCATCCTCAATGCAGTGACACTGGAAGGTGGACCCTAACTGGAAGTGTGTAGTCCATTGCTAACTTTGCCCTGGCCTTGCAAGGGCCTACATGCTCCATCTCCTGTTCTCAGACTCTTGCCCTTTGCCTTCTGCCATGGAGTGACACAGCACCAAAGCTCTTACCACACATGTTGGTCTCTCCATCTTAGACTTCCCAGTCTGATACTATCAGAAATAAATTCCTTTTCTTTATGAATGACACAGACTATGATAATCTATTGTAGTGACACAGAACAGACGAGGACAGGGAACTATTGACATGTAGGATCATTCTTTGTTATTCTTCTCTGGAGTTTCACAGATGAGAACTCACTTTGGAATATTTAGAGTTCACGAATTAAAAAAAATAAAATAAAAGGAGGGATCACAATAGAGAAAAAAGGAAAATAAATGAATTCTAAAAATATACAGTTCATTGAGTAGAATAGAAATTTCACTTTATCACAACATATTAGCTTGAGGAATGTTTTTAAAGAATTGCAAAAGTAAATCTTAGTTATTCCACACAGAAGTACAACACATAAAAGGACTTTACTATTACTGCTGTTTTCTTTAATTCTCCTCATATCCTCATTTACATGGCTAATAGTGATCTGCTTATTTAATGAGCAATGTTGTAAATTTCTTTAGAACTTCTTATTCAGTGTATAGTGGTAGGTTCTTATGAATGTTGATTCTCTGGGCCCACTACTGACCTACTGAATCAGAGCCTGCATTTTAGATAATCCCTAACTGATTTGTATCTGTTTTAAGGTTTGAGAAATTCCTTGGACTTTATCACACTGGAGTTTATTTCTATTTTTGTTCCTTAGGAAATAGGTAAAATTGATTCTTACAGTTTTTTAAAAAAGGATAGCTGTGTTGTTTTGGTTTGAGTTTACTTGTATTATTTTTGTTTGAGGAAAGGGTAAGAGAGGATTTTATTGAAATGGATTTAGTCTATACACAATATTTTAAAATAAAAGATTAATTTTTCTGACTTCTGAATTGATAAAAACAAAGAAATTTAAGTGAAATTGAAAGTATTGATGAAATTGAAGTAAATGTTTCTTTACAAGAAGAGCTATTAGATTTTTTAAGTCTTCTATATAATAACATTTTGAGATGGATGTGTTTCAAGTTCAGACATCTGTTGTCTGTCCAATGAAGGATGAGGAAATATCCACATTGCCTCACACTCCCACCTCCTGATTTCGTTTCTTCAAAACAGTTTTTCATAATTCAAGTTTTCTAATGTTCATGTTCTATCATATGATCATAATTTCAATCATTGTATAAGCTTACTTGTATATCTAGGCATATAATTGTCACATTTGTACTTATCATAGCATGTCCCATCCTGATTGGTAATTTGGATTCATTTATTAAATGCAAATATTTCATTAAATATTTTTATTTTCTTCCCAAGCATTTTATACTGAGTGTTATTTTCTTTAACATGCATGCTAGAGAAGGTAGGCTGCCTTTATACTGGAAGACCAGTGGTGTAGGTATGTAATTCTTTTGTTGCACAATGTTATATATAAGGCTGCACTTTAAGCATTGATATTTCCTTTGAGAAATCTCAGGTTACTCTAATTTTACTGCCCTCTCTTTGACTGACTATATATTAAGTTCTTTTTTTATGAAGTTTACTTTCTTTAGCAGCATGTCTTAGTTTTGTTATCAATTTTTCATAGTGTATAACATGACTTAAGTTGAAGATTACAAATTTTAAGGATAGTTTTGTTTGGTAGTATCTGTAATGATTTTCTTTGCTTTCCTCTTTTCCTTCCTTCCTTCCTTCCTTCCTTCCTTCCTTCCTTCCTTCCTTCCTTCCTTCCTTCCTTCCTTCCTTCCTTCCTTTTTAAGAAACTCTGTGTGTTCTGATTTGTTTTCTTCTCTTTTACCATAGAAGTACCAAGTGACAAATATCATTATTCAGACACTAATACTTAGGTTTCTTTCCTTTTTTTTTTTGGTACTGGGGATTGAACTCAGGGGTACTCAACCACTGAGCCACATCTCCAGCCCTATTTTGTGTTTTATGTAGAGACAGGGTCTCACTGAGTTGCTTAGCACCTTGCCCTTGCTGAGGCTGGCTTTGAACTCACTATTCTCCTGTCTCAGCCTCTCAAAGTGCTGAGATTACAGGTGTGCGCCACCATGCCCAGCTTTAGGTTTCCTTCTTTGCCACCACTGCTCTTTTGGGAATTAGCACTAATCTCTTGCTTTAGAAACTAATGAGTGTTCTGAGTTGTTATGTCAGGTGGCCACTGAGTATAATTAAAGATGACTTATTATACTCAGCATTATGGGAAAATGTCCATCTGTTGATAATATAAATGTCAAATTCCTGGGCACTATCATTAAAGACCTATATGCTGCAAAGATGAGAAGAGTAGCTAATTATATTTCATTTCTTAGTGTTTTCTAAGAAACACACCCATCTCAAAATGTTAAAGCATTTTAGAAGACTTAAAAAGTCTAATAGCTCTTCTTCATAGTTTTCTCTATGATAGATACAAATGATATAACACCAAAATTATGAGGGACAAAAGAAAAAAATGGGTAAATTTGACTACTTTAACATTAAAAACAACAGCAGCAGCAGCAACAACTTTTTCTCCAAAAAAGTAAAAAAGCAATTCACAACATGGAAGACAAACATCCTAGCTTGCAGAATGGAGCGGAACAGAGAAGTGTTAGAGGATGTGGAGAAGTTGGAATACTTATTCATTACTGTTGGGAATACAAACTGGTATAGCTGCTTCAGAAGACAACTGGCAATTCTCAGAAGATTAAACTTATATTTATCATATAACACCACAATTCCACTCTTAGGTATATAATCAAGAGAAATGGAAACACATGATCACAAAAATTTTGTACATGGATGTTTATAGCAACATTATGCATCATAGCCCCAAAGCTGAAGCCCACCAAATTTCTGCCAATGGATGAATGGATAAATGAACTGTGGTATATCTCGACTTCAATCATTAGGAGCCAGTCACAAAAAGATTAAACACTGTATGATTACAATTATGTGAAATATTTAAAAATGCAAATATATAAAAATAATGTAGATGCATGGTTCCTAGGGTTAGAGGGTAGAAGAATGGAGGTCACTGGTGACATGGGTTCTTCTGGGGTGTTGGAAATGTTCAAAATTTAGCTGTGATGATGATTGCACAGCTCTATTAATAAATGGAGAACGACTGAACTATATAATTTAAACAGGTACATCATATGCTATATGCTTTATATTGCAATAAAGCCACTGAAAGAAAAAAACCAAGTGGAGTTCAGCTTTCAACATTTCTCCCAGGTTTTTATTTGATCACTTGTCATGCTTAACATCCTCTCCTGCCTGGTACTATTTCTCTGAGGTCCAGTCTTCCGCTCTTTCTCCCTTGTACTATTTCTCTGCAGGTAATTCCCTCTTCCAGTCCACCCAGTCGACTTGTTTTGTGATGGTGGTAAAGGAAGGAACTAAGTAGATGAAGGGATTATTATATTTTTCCCTTGCTCCCTTTCTCATAACTATATCCCATTTGCCACATCCTCCTTGGGGATATAAAATTCTGAACCTGGACATTTTTTACATGGTTGTTGGTGGGATTAAGGCTGTGGGAAATGTTTCATAATTCATAGTAATTTTAAATTCTGCTAGTAGCTTTTTGCATGCTTGAGGAAAATACAAATATATTTGCATGAAATTATATGATATCTGAACCTACTAGGCTCTTTGAGGAGTCCACTGGGTTTAGATTAAAAAAAATCTTTTGCTAAGAATGAGAATGAACATTCTCTTTTTAATCTTGTTCAGAAAAACATTTCATAGCACTAGTTTTACTCTAAACTTCTTATTTTCATGAAGTCAGTTGTTATTCTAAAGTTTGTTTCTCAACTGCTCATATTCTGGGAAAAAAAATCACACTGCTTAGTCTCACAGGAGACATTATTTGTATTATAAAGCAAATGTGATCATGTATAATGAGACATTGAAGTGCCAAGCTTGCCAGTGTGCTTTTATGGTGCTCAGGACATTCTTTTTCCAGTGAAGTTTGTGTCTGAAAACAAATTATAATGAAAACCTTGCTCAATGAGAGGATGGAATCATATCAAAGAAAGTACCCAAACTATCTGAGTGTTTCTGACATCCAGAAATTCACTTTTCTACTGAAGACAAATTAGTCAAATTTGTTTCTAAGTTCTGAATCTAAAATTTTTCTAAGTTGCCCTTTTCATCTTTCCAATTGCAGCTCCATTTACAAGTAGATCACTCTTTCAGAAGAGAGTTATTAGAAGCTGAATTTTTTAATTAAAAAATGTTTATTTTTTGAATTGGTAATAACATTGCGTGGTTTAAAATTTTTAAATGAGTAAATAAGAATAATATGAAAATTTGTTTATACCTCTGACTCTATTCAGTTTGCATTTGCAAAGAAAATCATTTTACACTATTTCCAGCGTATGCTTCAAAAGATAGGCCATAAATTTGTAATTAAATATATATGTTACAATTCTTATTTCTTTAATCAAATTATAGTGACTATATAGTCTATTTTGTACCTTTGTTTTAAAACTTTTGTTAGAAGTCTTGGAGACATTTCCAGAACAGTACAGAACAGTACAATGAGTTTCCTTAAGTTTTTAAAATTTGCAACATGATATTTTGTGTGGGCATGCAAAAAGTTGATACAGTGACCTTTCATGGATATTTAAGTTGTCTGGGAGAATCATGTAAGGTGCTGTGTGTATGAATAATTTGTTCCTTTTTATTGTTGAGTGCTATTCCTTGGTTAAGATATATTTTATAGTCTGACCATCTGCTGGGCTGCTTCCAGCTTTGAGCTTTGCATAAAGTTGCTGTGAATATTTGTGTGCAGGTTTCTTTGCATAAAGTTGCTATGAATATTTGTGTGCAGGTTTTTGTATAGACAAACATTTTTATTTCTCTTGCATAAATGTCTGGAAACAATTGCTATATCTTGTGATAAGTTCATGCTTAGTTTTTAAGTAACAGCCAAACTGTACCATTTCCATTTCTATCAGCAATGTATATGTGATCCAGTTTTCCACACAGCATTTAGGGTTGTCACTATTTTTAATTATGGTCATGCTGAAACAATGGATTTAATGTAATTGATCTAGTTTTTAAATATGAAATATTACATGCTTCATTAAGAGTCATCTATAAGATTATAAAAATCATAGCAGACACTTATTTTTTCAATGGGGTAATTCTTCAAAGATAAAAAGAGATAAGGATTATATTTTTTGACTTTTTAAATTGTTTGGTTTATATCTAGACCCTTTTTATATCTCAATATTTTCTTTTCCACTACATTGTTTTCTTCACCAGTTTGAGAGTCTAAAGAATGAAGTAAATGTAATTTATTGCTACAAAATCTGACAGAATTGATGACTCTAAGGTCATACTGCAAGAGACATCAAGATTAATAATATCTCATGAGATGTACACATTTTACTGAGATTAAACTTCAGTATTCTGATTTTAGAATCCTCACAATTGCAATATGTTAAAATGTTAATTCTCTAAGATATTGTTGGGAGACAGATGGGATAATTAGCTACATATCAAATGTAGTTCTTTGGAAGGGACAAATTAAATTTTGAACAAAATTACTCATGCAAAAAGCTTAACTAGTAAATTCACCTTATGAATTGTAAGTCAATAGCTTTCAAGACCACCACAACTATATTTTGCATTAATATTTTGCTTACATATTTGCTAAGTAGTTATTTATGATTTTATATGAAATATCTCACCATGTTTATTTCTGTTACTCTCTTCACCTTGAACATTTTCTATTACTTGATGTTACATTAGTTTTTTCTCTAGATGACCTGTACCTGTTGGATCTCTGTTTTATGGTCATTTTCTCAGTAAGGGGATTGACCAGTTTACATCTGCTTTCTGTGTGATTCCATGTCACAACATAAAGCATTTCCTGCAAGTTCCTCTGATTATTCTTTAATGGAACCATTTGCCATCTTCATGAGGGGCAATGGGCATCATTTGCTTGTTGTGTTGCCAAGTACCAAGCTTGGTGGCATACCATATTAGTCATTCAGGGAATCAATCTATCATGTATGTATGTTTTGATTAAGAAATGAAATAATGAACTTAAAAGTATCTCCCAATCTCTAGGTTCCATTCAAACATTTGTTTTCCTTCTTCAGTAAGTTATTTATTCATAAGTTGATTTCTTTGAGGGTAAGCAAGTAAATGAACTCATAGTGGACTTTAAAAAAAAAAAAAAAAGGAAAGACATGCTGTAGAAAGTTGTCCAGTGTTACGGTTTCTTTCAACAATTTCTAGACATCCAGGACTGATATTTTAATTTGGTCTCTTTGTCTAGTATTCTCTTTTGGAAAATTGGAGTTGTATAAAAATATTTAAGAGTTTACGTCCTATTAATGTTATCTGAATTTTTATGTTCAAATATTAATTGTTATAAAACTGCCTCATTTTGTTGTTTTGAAAATACTTGATACAATTTTGTGATTGGAAGGGGAATCATATTTGGGTCAGTTCAGGAAAGTAATTAGGAAATTCTAATTAGACTAGCAGCACATTTTAGAAACTATATTCTTTTAATTTAATATATTAAATTTTAACTATGTAAATAAGTTAGTTATTTTAGCCTTTTAAGTCACGGTTTTAAAAAATTATAAATGCTATTGTGCATTTCCTCCTCTTATAAATGATATTATATATCATTTTAACATAAACCTTTTAAATAGGATTTTAAAAATTATATATTTATATATAATATAAATATAAATTATATATTTATATATAATTCATGTATTTCTTATTATAAATTGTATTGTGACATAGTCTTTAAGCTGCTAGACGTTTTCTGGATTTTATTTGAGAGAGGAAAGGATTGTGCTTAAAGTGTTTGATATGCTCATACTTAATAAAATTAAATTTATTTTAACTGACACATAAAATAGTACATTAATGGAATCATGTGATGTTTTGATACATTTTGCTTGTGTAATGTTTAAATGAGGTTAGAATATCTATCTCTTTTCCTCGTGCACTGATTCACAAAGCAGTGAACTCAGCCTTCTCAAGATGGCTGGCAGTTGTAGCCTGGTGAGACTACACTGGCAAGTGCGGAGAACTCCAAGCCATTCCTCCATTCAAATCTTACAATTACTGTTTGTTTAGCTTGTATTTCTGTAGGGTGCTGAATTCCATGCTGGTGCTGTTCATCAGGACTTGCCTTTCTTTTCTATCCCTCCCTCTGCTGCATCCACGTAGTTGTGCTCAGGTATCCTGTTTAGCTTGTCTTTATTCTCATTCTCTTTTTTCCCTCCCTCCCTTCTTCTCTCTCTCTCTCTTTCTCTTTCTTTCTCTTTCTCCTTCCTTCCTCCCTCCCACCCCCCTCAAACTGTGTGTTACTGGGCATTCAACCCAGGAGCATCTTACCCCTGAGCTACATTTATTTTTTAAATTTTGAGGCAAGGTCTCACTAAGTTGCT
>JAQQSJ010003967.1:0-10972 GCA_028644305.1 Xerus rutilus
TGTTTTAATATGCCTTGCCTTTGATTTAAACTTATTTTGGATCAAGGTATGGTCTCAAATAGCATCAAAATAAATGATGTCAATCTATCAAAGTCACTCATTTTCTTTAACTCTTTGAGGGATGAATTAAGGTGTGTGACATATTTTAGTAAATAAGATAGGCATGCATTTTTTTTACACATTATGTAGATTTTTCTAAGCTAGCTGTTATTTTGTTCAATTTTTAGTGGCTCTAACTTTGGTTAGAGGTGGCACTATCTTATCAGGGAGGAACTGGAGATTCACTACTCTGTAGCGCCATCTGTGCTCATTTACCATTTGGGGAACCGATGGAGGTGGGGTTTAGGTCACCTAACAGGTCACCTCTATACCTCAGTGGCTGCATGTCAATTTCAATGAGCCCTCATGTGAATGCCATCCATATTACCTGCTACACCTATATCTGCCTGGACAGTTTCATCCTGTATATTTTTCATCAACTGGCCTGTTTGGTTTGGCATCTGCTAGCAAAATCTAAAGCATGGATAATACAGACTTCAGATTCAGATTGGCATTCATATCTCAAATCTGCCACTTACCAGCTGTGTGACTTTGTCTTTAACTTCTCTGTGCCTCAGTTTCCTCATTCATAAAGTAAGATTAATAACAGGAAGTTGTGGGGACTAAATGAGGTAAAAACATATATAAAATATATATATATAAAATATATATATTTAAAATATATATATAAAATACATACATGTGTGTGTGTGTGTGTATAAAATACTTAATGCAATGCCTGGGGTATAGCCAGTAGTTGCTAAAAGTATTCTGTTTGTAGCTTCTCCTGAGTCCTGTGATTGCATGACATCCATTTAGCCAGCTCTTGAGCCTCTAGCTGACCTCGCCCTTTCTGTGAATATAAAGAGTCTATTATTTTTAGCCTTGGAATCCCTTACCAATACTCTCTTAAATTCTTTTTTTGGGCATGTCTAATTTCTAGTGTATGCCTTCCTGTTTTCCTCACTTAGCCTGTCTTTCCATTTTTGAAAAATGGCAGAAGAAAAACCTATTTTGTTTTGCCAGTTGACCATGAAGGGTTGTATGTGTGCTTTTGTTGCTTTCCTTAAAGTGCCAGGTCTTTTAGTTCCTTGGCATGCATTTATCCTGGACTTTTAGCAAGCTATTCTAAAATAGTCACCAGGCTGTCTTAGCTTTTAAACTCTTCCTTTCAGTTTTTCCCCTAACAAATGTTCCCACTTGGCCATTAAGCTCTTTTCATGAATAATAACATGAGGCATTTCTTTCGGTTTTCCTTCTCCCTCTGGAAAATAAAAATTGCCCTGACAACTGCTCACTGGTGTTTCACCCCCAATTCCTTCCTGCAAGGCTCCCAGTTAGGACTCAGGGCCAAGTTGCATGTATTTCCTTCATCTGGACTATTCTACAAAATTGCCTTCTCAAAAACTTTACCTCTACTGGTCTCTTGATAGGTTTTTCTGCCAGCCTAGTTGGATTTCCCCACTGCCTGTTTTTTTATCCACCCAATAAACACTAGATGAGTTTCTGTTGGGTGTCAAATTATCTGTTAAGAACATAAAGCAGCATTCTTGACTGAAAGTTGTTTTCTGTCTGGTGAAGATTCATGTAATGATGAAGGTAAGTGAGGACAGGTACTCTGCATTCAGCAGAGGTGCCCATCCAATCATGTTGCTTTAGGAGAGACTTTCCTAAAAGGATTATATGTTAGCTTAGATAAGTGAAAGTAAGAAAATTACTATGAATTAGAGGAAATACATTAGCCAACTCTTTCAAGAAACTTGGCTAGGCAAGATTAGAAAGAATTAGACTGGAGAGAGAAAGAGGTCAAGCACAGGAGGGAACTGAAAAAGAAAAATTATGGAAGCATCAAGGAACTTACAAACTGGATTTTATCCAAGAAATCGTGTTGTGGCAACAACTGAAGGAGAGTTGAAGGGGAGGATGAAGAGGTGGTTCTGGCAAGAAGAGAGGTGGTAGGTAGCTACTGGAACTGGAGAGATCAAATGACCACTGAGGTAGATTGCCGACCAGGAAGCTGAAGCTGTTGATCACTGTAGAACTGGGGCTCGGGGAGGTTGGTGAGTCTTGTACCAAAGATTTCAGTAACTGAGGAAGAGAGACCTGAGAGAGTCCGTACATTCAAGAAGCAGTAGAGTACAGCATAATAACAGCCTGGGAGCCAGAGTCTGAGAAACATGGATTCATAAGCAGCTTTGTCACTTGAGTGACCTCATATAATTCACCTTACTGTTCTCTAAGTTACATTCGCCTCCCCTTTGAGTGAGGAGTCATCATGATATACTTACCTCCTAGGATTATGGGTCAATTATATGGGAATAATGGCACACACCAAGTCCTTGTGACAGGGTCAGATTTCAAAGGGAGGGTCCAAGTGAGGGAAAATGATCAAAGAAAGTGTCTACAACAAAATGCAAAAATAAGAATTGACTTATGGCTATTAAACCCCTTATCTACATGGAGAGATCAGAATGGAAGTATCAGCTGATAGCTATAAAGAGAAATATTTGTTAAATGACTTTCCCCAGGAGTGATCCTTAAAGTCTTTCCTAACCCCTCTTTATAAAGGACATAGGGAGCTGCCTGGGGTATGAGATAACATGTGTTAGGGCCTCAATTCCTCCTGAGAAAGCTAAAGAGTTGTCTGACCACAGGAGGGACATCTGTACTGATGAGGTTTAGCTGCACTTCTGGAGTTGGTCAGGGCAAAAGATGGGGTGGCATTCCCTATGGACCACATGTGACCACACCAAAGAGCTGCTGTGTGGCTGTACTATGTCCTGTTCAATTGGACATGCCAGATGAGGCATGGAACATGGGTACACAAGACTTAAAGAAGAAGTGCCAGATTTCTAGAGACTGTAGAAGAAGCATGTCACAGTCAATTAGATGCAAGAGTGGAGCTTCCCTGCAGAAGCCCCTCACAGACAGAATGCCTTCTGTAGCAGGTTTGTGGGAGTTGAGGAAGGTCACTTCACTGTGGCTTTGAGTGAAGCTAAAGCTTCTGTACATTATATCAGACTAGACAGTCTGGTTGCTGAATTAAAACTGTGCCTGGTGGTTTAATGCAATGAAGATTTCGTATTGCTTTGTAATGACCAGCAAATTTAGGAGACTAGGACTAGGGGGAGTTCACTGATAGAGAATGGAAATAACTCCCCATGGCAAATAAACCATACAAGAGAGGGAGAGAGAAAAAAGTTTCTTTTTAACACCTGAACTGTACGTTCAATATCGTATAACACTATTATTATAAAATAATAAGAATGAGGACAAGTAAAAGAAAACTAGTTGTAGTTGCTTCATTTGAATCAGAAAGAACAAGTCTTTTAAAAGAAACTTATTTGTCCTAATTAGTTATACATACTGGTAGAATGCATTTTGACATATCATATGTAAATGAAGTACAACTTCTCACTCTTAGTGGTACATGATGTAGAATCACATTGGATGTGTAATCATATATGCACATAGGGTAATAATATCTGATTTATTCTACCATCCTTCCTACCCCCACATCCCCTCTCTTGCCTTCACTGTCCTCTGTCTCACGCAAAATACCTCTATTCTTCCCTAGCCCCCATCCCCTTAAGGTGAATTAGTATCTGCATACCAGATAAAAATTTATGCTTTGGATTTTTGGAATTGGATTATTTTACTTAGCATGATATTCTCCACCTCCATCCATTTACCTGCAAATGCCATAATTTCATTTTTCTTTAAGGCTAAGTAATATTCCACTGTGTATATATACCAGTTTTTTTTAATCCATTCATTTGTTGAAGGCCATGTAAGCTGGTTCCATAGTTTGGCTATTATGAATTGAGCTGCTATAAATATTGATGTGGCTGCATCATTGTAGTACACTAATTTTAAGTCCTTTGAATATAAAGTGAGGAGTAGAATAGCTGAGTCAAATGGTCATTCCATTCCAAGTTTTCTGAGGAATCTCCATAATGCTTTCTATAGTGTTTGCACCAATTTGCCATCCCACCGGCGAAGTATGAATGTACCTTTTGTCTCACTAGCCAATAATTTTTATTGCTTGTATTTTTGATAATTGCCATTCTCACTGCAGTGAGATGAAATCTTAGTTTTGATATGCATTTATCTAATATCTAGAGATTATGAATATTTTTTCATATATTTGTTGATCAATTATATTTCTTCTGTGAAATGACTGTTCAGTTCCTTAGCTCATTTATTGATTGGGTTATTTGGGTCTTGATGTTAAGTTTTTTTGAATTATTTATATATCCTGGAGTTTAGTGCTCTATCTGATGTACATCTGGTAAGAGTTTGCTCCCATTCTGTAGGCTCTTTCTTCATAATCTTAATTGTTTCCTTTTCTGTGAAGAAGCTTTTTAGTTTGATTTCATCCTGTTTATTGATTCTTGATTTTACTTCTTGTGCTTTAGGAGTCTTGTTAAGGAAGTCAGTTCCTAAGCCGACATGATGGAGAGTTGGGCCTACTTTTTATTCTAGTGACTGCAGGGTTCTAGTGCCTAAGTCTTTGATCCAATTTGAGTTGATTTTTGTGCAGGATGAGGGGTAGAAGTTTAATTTCATTTTGCTGCATATGGATTTCCAGTTTTCCTAGAACCATTTGTTGAAGAGGGTATTCTCCAATGCATGCTTTTGGAGCCTCTGTCTAGTATGATATAACTGTATTTATGTGGGTTTGGCTCTGTGTCTTCTATTCGGTACCACTGGTCTATGTGTCTGTTTTGGTGCCAATCCATGTCGATTTGGTTACTATGGCTCTATAGTATAATTTAAGGTCTGGTGTTGTGATGCCTCCTGCTTCACTTTTCGTGCTAAGGATTGCTCATCTGGCTATTCCAGATCTCTTATTTTTTCAAATGAATTTTGTGATGGCTTTTTCTATTTCTATAAAGAATGTCATTGGGATTTTAATGGGAATTGAATTAAATCTCTATTACACTTTTGGTAGTATGGCCATTGTGACAATGTTAATTCTGCATATCCAAGAGCATGGGAGATCTTTCCATCTTCTAAGGTCTTCAATTTCTTTCTTTAGTGTTCTGTAGTTTTCATTGTAGAAGTCTTTCACTGCTTTTGTTAGATTGATTCCCAAGTATTTTGAGTTTTTTTTTTTTGAAGCTATTATGTGTGGGATAGTTTTCCTAATTTCTCCTTTAGTTGATTCATCACTGATGTTTAGAAATGCATTTGATTTATGAGTGTTAATTTTATGTCCTGCTACTTTGCTGAATTCATTTATTAGTTCTAGAAGTTCATTGGTGGAATTTTTTAGATCTTCTAAATATAGAATAATGTTCTTGGCAAGTACTGATAGTTTGTGTTCTTTTCCTATTCATACCCCTTTTATTTCTTCCTTTTGTCTGATTGCTCTAGCTAGAGTTTTAAAGACTATGTTGAATAGAAGTGGTGACAGAAGGCATCCCTTTCTTTTTTCCAGTTTTTAGAGGGGATGCTTTCAATTTTTCTCCATTTAGAATGATGTTGGCCTTGGGTTTGGCATAGATAGTATTTACAATGTTAAAGTATGTTCCTACCATTCCTAGTTTTTCTAGAGTTTTGAACATGAGAGGGTGTTGTATTTTGTCAAATGCTTTCTCTGCATCTATTGAGATAATCATCTGATTTTTGTCTTTAACTCTATTAATATGATGGACTATGTTTATTTTTTTTCCATATGTTGAACCAACCTTGAATCCCTGGAATGAACCACACTTGATTATGGTATACTAGCTTTTTAATATATTTGTATGCAGTTTGTCAGAATTATATTGAGAATTTTTGTATCTATGTTCTTCAGAGATATTGATCTGAAGTTTTCTTTCCTTGAAGTGTCCTTGTTTGGTTTTGGTATCAGAGTGATACTAGCTTCATAAAATGAGTTTGAAAGTGTTCCTTCCTTTTCTATTTCATGGAATAATTTGAGGAGGATTGGTGTTAATTCTTCCTTGAAAGTCTTGCAGAACTGATGGAGAATCCATCTGGAACTGGGCTTTTCTTGATTGGTAGGCTTTTAATGGTATTTTCTATTTCATTGCTTGAAATTTATCTGTTTAAATTGTATATGTCCTTCCATTAAGTTTGGTAGGTCATATGTCTCCAGAAATTTATTGATGTCTTTGAAATTTTCTATTTTATTCCAGCATACATTTTCAAAATAGTTTGATTATCTTCTGTATTTCAGTAGTTTCCATAGTGATATTTCCTTTTTCATCATGCATTTTATTAATTTGAGTTTTCTCTTTTTCTTCCTAGCATGGCAAAGGATTTATCAATTTTATTCCACTCTGGAAAGCAGTATGGAGATCCCTCAGAAAACTTGGAATGCAACTACCTACCATTTGACCTGTCTATCCCAATCCTTGTCATATACCCATGGATTTAAAATTAGCATATTACAGTGACACAGCCACATCAATATTTAAATGTTTATAGCAGTTCAATTCACAATAGCCAAGGTATGGAACCAACCTAAGTGCCCTTCAGTAGATGAATGGATAAAGAAAATGTGGTATATATATATATACACACAATGAACTATTACTCAGGCATAAAGAAGAATAAAATTATGGCATTTGCCAGTAAGTGGATGGAACTAGAGACTATCTTTCTAAGTGAAATAAGCCAGTCCCAAAAAATCAAAGGTTGAATGTTCTCTCATATGTGGATGCTAACACAAAATAAGTGGGGCAGGGCATGGGAGAGAATAGAAGTTCATTGAATTAGATCAAAGGGAATGAAAGGAAGGGAAGGGGGATAGGATTAGGAAAGATAGTCGAATGAATCAGACATATACCTTTCCTATGTTCGTATATGAATTCATGACTACTGTAACTCCACATCTAATAAAACTACAAGAATAGGATCCTAATTAGGATAAGTTATACTCCATGTGTGTATAATATATCAAAATATACTCTACTGTCATGTAGACCTAAAAAGAACAAATTAAAAAAGAAAAGTGGAAGAATCAACATAGACCCATGACTCTTTCCCATGAATGTACTGCTGTCATTCTATGCAAATGCAAACTGCTTCAATCCTTCTTTTTGACTGACATGGAAAGTATGTTCACCAGATCAGTAACTGCATATTACCTACCCAAGGCTCTATGAAGCCTCTTTAGTGAAGACACCACATCCAGATTGACAGCTGCAGTTGGGGCTACTCCTTGCTGAACTTGACTAGTCCACAGTAATCCCCCAGCTGGATTTTATAGATGCTAAAAGGACAACCGAGTGGAGAACACTGCCCACATCCTTTTTATTCTCAAGAGTGGCTTGGATCTGTACCTGCTCCTCTGAGATGGAATATGAATTTTATTTCCTCATGGTAGGATGAGGAAGTGGTCAGGGGCTTCTATTGGGCTTTTCTACTACAATAGTTCTTACTCTAAAATAAACATGAAACCAGGGACTCACAATCCCAATTAATGAGTCACAGCTTGAAGAACGAGCTATTCCATCTCTGAACATCTTATAAGGCTGCATAAGGCACAGCCACACCCATCCTCTCAACTCCTCTAGGTTTTTCACTGTGGCTACTTGCCAGCAGCTCACTCTAGCTTCTCTGTGAAACTGTTGTGCTCTGCCCTGAGGCCTCTTTGCTGTGGCCAGTGGGACACCCACGTCCACCTTCTTATCCCTCTGCCAGACCAACAAACCTGGAAATGGGAGGAATCAGCACCCCTGACCAATGGGCAAGGGAGCCATAGATGAATCCTCCCATGTCATGTCATGTCCCTTAGGTGAACAATGGTGAGGTCCATTCTATATGGCTCTCTAGAGGGATTTCTAGAGAGAACACACCTGTTTCCCACAGTGGTGATCGGCTTTGTACACACCCTTCATTTCACTTTCCTTTTAGTTCAATTTTACTTTTCCACATCCCTACTCCTCTTCCCTGAGGTTGCTGACTGAGATTCAGTAACTACATTCAAACTCTTGTCATAGAGTCTACTCTAGGTATGGTGTGGAACTTTTAAATATAGAATTTATGCCTGTTGTTACAGAAAATCAGAAAACACTTGTAGGTATTTAAAAGAAAAATTCATATGAGATCCAGTTACTATCCACATGTAAACTTTCTACACCGCTGTCTACACACACACACACACACATACACACACACACATATATATATATATATACTTACACTTTTTGGGGGATTAATGGGATTCGAACCCAGGGGCACTCAACCACTGAGCCACATATCCAGCCCTGTTTTGTGTTTTATTTAGAGACAGAGTCTCACTGAATTGCTGTTTTCTAGGTTATTGTCACCATTAAATTAGAATATCATTTATTTTTTGAAATAGGTATTTTATAGTCACATGGTTCAAAATTCAGAAGGGATATGTGTGTAGTTCAATGTAGTGTGTTTCTGTGTTTCTCTAGATGTGAGGCCCTGGGTTCTATCAACATTATTCCAAAAAAAAAAAAAAAATGAGTGAGAGAGAATTTAAAAGGTATTAAATGTTACAGAGTAACAAGTCTATATCCTCCCGGTCTTTGCCCTAACTTGGAGCCAACCAATGTTTACAGCTGTCCTGTGTTTCTTCAGGAGGTGATCTGTGTACATACTGTGTGCATCAGCAAATACCATGTGTGTGTTGGTGTTTTTCTTTTGCCTTCAGGTCCATTATCTACCTGTTCCAGTTTCAATATGAGATGTTCCCCAAAGGCTCCTGTATGAATGGAGGAATGGTTGGAGATGACATAATTGGATTGTCAGAGCAGTAACTTAGTCAGTCCATCCTAGTTTGAATTGATTGCCTGGATGGTTACTGTAGGCATGTGGAGTGTAGCTAGAGGAGGTGGGTCACAGGAGGCTGTGCCTGGAAGCATAAGTCTTCCTTCCCCAAGTTTCTTTTACTATACTTCTTGGCCCTCCATCAGCTGAGCAGCTTTCTTCCTCTGGGCCCTTCCCCCCATGATACGCAGCCCTACATTGGACCCAGAGCGAGGGAGCCTTTCATTTATGCACTGAGACCTGTGAAAATGTGAGCCCCAAATGAATTTTCTTTCTCTCAGTTGTTTGTGTCATATATTTTGGTCACAGTTACACAAAACAATGACAAAAACAAGGGAATGGATCCTTTGGTCTTCCATACCCCTTTTCCCCTTCCACACTCCTGGCTCACATGTGTTCTTCTGTTGCCACGGTAGCCAACAGACTCAGAACCCAGACTTCTGACAGTTGCACTTCTTAGTTATTGGACTCAGTATCTGAAGGACTTCAGAGAGCCCGTTCATTCCTTAGGAGTTGGCAGCATCTCTTTCACACAGATAGTCACAAGAGCCAAGGGTGAGAGAGTCTGCAAAGTAGGTGAGTGTGTGTGTGTGTTTGAGAGAGAGAGAGAGAGAGAGAGAGAGAGAGAGACCAAGAGAAAGCCAATGTGTGTATATTCTCTTCCCCAGTGACTTGCTGGACTACAGATGCCCTGAGATTGTGGAGGGATGAGTTTTAAATAGATGTGTTCTTTCTAGAAAGTAATTTAGTATCATTATCATAACTTTAAAATATTTTTAATCTTTCATCCAATCATCCAACTTATAGGACTATAAAATGAGAGTCACAAATTTGTGGGTAAGGGGGATTTCAATCATTAATAAGATCGTTGTTAATGGTCTTAATCATGTAAGAATCATTGATCACCTATGTTAATGGTCAGTAATAGGTGATCACCAAAGAGAGTTAAGGAGAAAGTGGTTTAGGATTACAGAATAGACATGTATGTGTTTCCTGTAGGCTGTGCCATAAAAATTAATAATCTCACTTTCTTTGATGTGACATCTACAAATATACGGATGTTTGCTTACATGTACAATCCATTCATATATGTAGATATGAAGAAAAAAAAGAATATAAAGAAATACACCAAACTATCATCCTGATGGTTATCATTCCCCTTGTATGGTGGGATAGGAATAATTATTTTCATCTTCTCACATTCCTGTATTTTTTAAACTTTACGCAACTATCTTTTATTATAACTAGTTCCTATACTGTAGTGAGAAGGCAAAGCAAGAGAGGAGTAGATGCTCAGGGCCAAGGGGTTTTATAGAATAGAATCAGTTTTTAAGAAGAAAGAGCTGCATCTTCTGCCCCTGACTGGAGAGCGCAAATATAGGATGTGCTTCTGCCTCTGTGGGATTGTTGTGAATGGTAAAAGGCATGGGTATTATTTGCTAAAGTACATGATTCTCTTCACAATATCACCTGTTAATGTTTTTCTTTTGAAGTTTCCAGTGCCGAGGGAGACTGGGCAATTGAGCCCTTGGACTCCATGGAGGACTCATCCTCCAGCAGCAACTGCCCTGACCTGGAGCACTGCACCTCAGAATCCAGATCCAACCAGAGCCTCTCTGTAGGCTATTTCCCCCCTGAGGACAGCACTGAGTGTGAGGACATCATACCCTGTAAAGACCTGGCATCTGAGGCTTCTTCCAGCCTCTTCGTCCCTCCTGTCCAAGGGGCACAGGAAACCAAAAGTGTGAGGAGACCCATGGAGAGAAGAAATCAAATTCAGGAGAAGCCAGGGGAGCTGGGCGAAGCAGCCCTCATGGAGATCCTGTATGCCTATCTGAGATGCCTCCGTGAAGACGCACTAGCTAACTGGGCTCTAAGTGAAGACTACCAGAGGATGGACAGGAGCCAGCAGGAGAGGATCGACCAGAACCTCTTGGAACTGGATGAGCTAATGAAATACATCAAGGCCTAACTAGACCATCCAAAATGACAAAGATGAGCCTGTGGTCTCTGGCTCTCCTCAGGAAGAGGATCTGCCTCAGTCCAGCAGTGTGTCTCCCTCCATGGATCAGGTCAGTCATCAGGAAGATGAAACTGGTGAGGACTTGCCCAAGTGTATGCCACCAGAAAATGGAGACATGAAGCAGTTCCCACAAATGCCTACCGGGCTTGAGGACGA
>JAQQSJ010003968.1:0-10972 GCA_028644305.1 Xerus rutilus
ATAAGCAAGCCAGAGGCACCCACACATGCAAGGGGACAGAGGGCTGCAATGATAGTTTGTGCTCAAGGTGCTGATGCCTTCAGTTGGGTTGAGACACAGGTTGTGGATATGATGGGGTGGGGGACAGACAATCTTGATCTACACAGATGTCACAGCCCACTGCAGAACATGCTCCAGGATGCCTGGACAAGGACACAAGTGTGGCTGAAACACAATCAAGCTCAACTCACAAAGCCGTGAACTCAAATGCAGGTTGGAGTCCACTAAGAGAAAGAAGGTCCTTTGCTACAGCACCCAAATGTGCCATGTGTTCTCACAGGAGCCCTGTCTCTCCTGCCCCAGGATCATAGCTTTCAAAGCCTTTTACGCAGTGTCTTACTGAATTCTCACAACACCATGAAGCACAGATCACCAGCACTGATTTCCAAATAAAGAAAATGGGGCTGAGATGTGGAAAAACACAAAATCCTATAGGAGACATGCCTGGCAGGGTCCCCTCAGGCCCCAAAGTTTTCCTTTGGGTCTGAGGATTCTAGAAAAAAAAAACAAGACTTATGTGCATTTATGCTATTACAATCTTTAATTCATTTGGCAAATGGAGATTTGATAAATACAAATGACTTACATGGACACATTACATCACATGGCCACAAATTTATATGGTAAAAGACAAGCTGGGTGATGTAGTTCATGCCCATAATCCTGGTGGCTGAGGAGGCTGAAGGCAAGAGGATACCAAGTTCAAATCCAGCTTCACCAACTTAGCAAGACTTCATCTCAAAATATAATATCAAAAAAGGGGCTGTGGGTGTGGCTCAGTGGTTAAGCACTTCTGGGTTCAATCTCTAGTACCAAAAAATGAAATGAAATGAAATGAAATCCTTGATAAAATAAAGCTCAGGGAAAATAAACATGATTATGATTATTCCAATATTTTTCTTATTCTAACAGGCTGTCTTTGTAGAAAATTTATCTAAAAAATGTGGCATGTCACCTGCCAGGCTAGCAGAAACCAGGTCACATCAACTGTTTTGATTTTGGATACAATTTCCTTTTATGATCCCTCCTAAGATAGGGACGAGTGTACAGCTCACACATTTGAATTAAAAGAAACTTTGGTGAGAAACAAGAGCAGAATAATTGATTTTTATGTAGTATTAGCTTGGGTAGAAAATAACTTAGGATGAGCATGGAGATCCTTCTGACTGAATTCTATTTCTTGGCTTACGAAAATCAGAGATAAGCAAAAACAAGAAAATGCCCCCACCATTTGCAAACATTCCAGAAGCATCCCAGTAATGACAATTGTAGGAAGAGGCCATGGCTGAATTCAGACACTTATCTCACTTGTGAATGCAATTGTGTTTTGCTCTCCAAATAAATGATGGATCTAAAACATTCTGGGTAGAGAGTATAATAATACACTCTTTCCTAGTGGTAAAATTAACTCCATGCATAAAATTCCTTGAGTTGTCCTAAAAGTAGTTGCTGCTCTTAAGACAAATGCTAAAGGGGTTTCCAGTAACCAAGCCCAAGGCTGGTGGGCTTCAGTGAAAGTTTTAAATAGAGTCTGGCACCATCTAGCATCTGATAAGGAGCTCAGCATTTCTAACAAAGGGAAAAATCACATTAGTCACAGGGAACACCAGGTGGGATGAGTTGACAGGTGTCCTTGAAAGTTGGTGTGATTCATGGAGATGCAACTGGAGAAGTAGGTGAGGGACACCTCCTGAAGGAGGCCTTTATCTCACAGGTAGGAAAGGCTCTTGAGGCAGCTAAGTGACATGATGAGAGGTGTGTGTTTGGATAATTCAGCAGTGGAAACATTGCCATGTAATAACTGAGCACCAGGGAGTCCATCTTGGCCCCTGTAGCCATCTCAGACTTTCTGTCCCTGTTTCTGAGCACTGGTGCTGAACACTGGTTTCTCAGAGATAAAGAAGAACACAAACAATCCCCCGTCAGCCCCCACCAGACTAGAAGAAAACAGGATATGGGCTACCTAGGCTGAGCTCCGCTAACCCCAAGATTTTGGCTTCTGTACCACGGCTTGCTTGCATTGGCTGGAATATTATAACTGAATGTAACTGAAGACCCCACCTACATCCCACCTGTTTGTGGTTTTTCCCTTTAAATATTCATGGAAAATCCTCTCCAGCACATCATTCTTAGCACACCACTTTGAATGGCTGGAGTGGCATCTGCTGCCCAGCACAATGAAGCATTCTTTGGCTCTACATGAGTGATCTGGACCAGTTTTTCGGTATCTCTCATGGGGAACAGGTATAACATTTCTGGAGGCCCCAGTGAGATATCATCTTCTTATCTTCACATCCAAATTGACCTCCTGTTGCAGCTCCTTGGACCCTTACCTGGAGTAGAGGGGAGCTCCTGAGAGACGGAAATCAGCCTCACTCCCGGGAGGTTTCAGCCCACCTTCAGGACATCCTTCAGATGAAGCCACCTGATTCCTGATCTCTGGTTTAGTGAGTTAACTCTGCTGGGGGGGACATCGGTCAGGCTGGACACAGCCACTTACTGCATGGCTGTGTGAGATGTTGCTCTTTGCCACTGGTAGGCATCCCTGTGTGGAGGGCCTAATCTGGTCTGGGTAGAGTGCTCTGAACTGGTTAGGGGCCCTGGTTGTCGGTCTTGTCTGTCTTTGTCTGTTTGTCTGGATTGTATTTATCTGCAAGAGACTGGACACAATCATTTACACTGAGTCCCAAAACAGGGCAAAGCGTCACTCCTGTCCACTGGTTGCCCTCGCTGTGTGGCCAAATCTGATTATTATCTGTTCAATTGTTACCTGATTATTATCTGTCTGCCTGATTTGTGTTCATCTGCACCTTAGCTTTGTTTTCTGTGGAAGTGGTCTTTTTACAGGACAACCTACCATAGGTCAGTCAATCAACTTCATGCCCAATGGTTTTGGGTTTTTTTGAGGAAGTGGAGAATTTCCAGGACTTTCAAAATGTGCCCTATAGAGCAACTGTAAGTGGATTTGACCTGAGAAAATTTTGTAAACCAGAATAGCCCAATTTCACACAGGATATCAAAATTGGCACAGATAATGTGTGCTCATAAATTAAAATCTAAAAATATGGATCTGAGTACCTTTGATTCACAGGATTTAGAAAGGTTCAATTTAAATTGGGCAAACAGATAAAAGTAAAAATGTCTTTAAAATTAACTCACAAGTCTTTCTAGGTGATCAAAAACTGATAAAATGTTTATGTCTATAAAATGTCTAATATCCATTGTTTCTAGGACTTTTCTTCAACAAGGGAGAAATGGCTATACTGTTAAATTACACTTGTCTAGTTTTTATAATAAAAAATAAGTAAATTAAATTTGACGTTGGATTACTCAAATGTGTTTGTTAGACATATAATTAATTCACTGTTAAAAATACTAACTGTTAAATCTAACATCAAGTACTCTTAACTCCTTTAAATTCCATACAGTAACATTTTTGGTGTTTTCATAAATGATAAAAAAAAGGTTTAAGATGGCTTTTTCATCACTAAAAACAAGCTTACTAAGCTTAAAGCCCAACAGGTATAATTCTATATACTTGAACATTGTGTTTTTATGGAATGATGGACAGATGTAATTCTACATACAAAGGTTTATGAGAAAGTTCTATGTATGGAGGGGCCCAGAAGTTTCAAGTGTTTCAATTGAAGTACTATAAATAATATAAAGAATTTCTTCTCATTAAAATGGAGTAACTTGCCTACATTCAAAAATTTACAAGGATTGTTTCAGAATATGGACAGAAGAAGGGGTTGACAAATGGAAAAGAAAAAGAAGGTTCTAGATGTAAAAATTATTTGATAGGAAAAAGTAGATGACAGGTCTTTGTATAGTTGGGTAAATTAAGGTTTGGGGAATTGATAGAGGGATACGGAGCAAGTTTCAGGTTTGTATGTAATAAGTTGGTTTTGTGTGTATGTCTACAGGTGTGATTTTGGAATAATCAGTCAAGGCTGTTTGGGGGTTTCCCTGGGTCAAATGTTAATATACTGATATAAACCAAGGTTTAATCTATATGTTAAAATGACAAGGATTTCTTGAGACATTAATTGACTGACATGGTGTCTATTGGGTTTTGCACTTTGGAATGACTAATCTCAAAGAATGAGTTTATACATCTGTGGTTGAACAACAACTGTTATTTTGGGTGTTGTACTGCATTACAGAGGCTAGGTTTTTCTTTAAGAGCTAAACTTGGTTGATATAACAACATCAATGTAATTATGGTGCTATTGGTCCTATTTATATATTAAATGTGTTCATATCTTCCAGGTATACAAGTCTTTAAAGGAGAAGGTTTAAAAGAGCATTATATCAAGCTGATGTTCTCCAAACTAAAGTTGTATGGTAATTTTAGACTTATAAGGATAACAAATTTTATTGAGGATTTATTTATATCATTTAGTGTTTTGTAACTGAACCTGTTATCAATAAGATAAAGTTTTATGTTACTTCTTACATTAGAGTAAAAATTTAAATGTACTTTTTTTAAATAAATGAGGGGGTTCCAAGATGGTGGCCTAGATGGATACAATGTTTCTAATCTCTCCAGAACTGATGTTTAAAGCAGTGGAAACTGTTTCTTAGAGAGTTTTTAGAGGACACTCCATAGCTGCCTCCATGCAGGAACTTCACTCATGGCCCCACAGGGTTGCCAGGCCCCAGCATTTGCATAAGACCCCAGCTGTAAGCTGGCACAGGACCCCCGCCATGGACTCTGGTGCAGAACTCTGACCTGCGGACTCTGATGCAGGACTCAGACCCGTAACCCTCGCACAGGATCCCCAGCTTCAGCACCCACACACCCCTCAGGACCTCAAGTCACCCACCCACACAGGACCCCCAGATCCCACGCAGGACCTCTGGCTGCTGCTATAGTGTGGATCTCTATCTGCCACAGCGGAACTCTTTTCCCACCCTCACATACCCAACATTTGTGAAACCAAGTATTTTTATGCATTAGGCTACTGTGGACTGGGATATCTGATTAGTATACTACAGTTGGATTTTATAGTCTCATAATGTCACCTGTACATGTTTTATTTTTCTGTCTCTTCATTAGTTGTACTCTATTTTCTTCCTACTTACTGGTCTTCCCCAAATCTCTTTCTCTCCTTTTGACTAATAGCCAACTTCTTTAGGATTCCTCTTTTATGCTTTCTAAGATGTAATAACTATATCCTCACTTCCTACTTCCCTAACATCCTGCACCCCACCCCCGTTTCTCTCTAGCCCACCAGCAGAAAATGTAGACCCTTATACAAACCTATTGTTTATATAGTAGATGCTAATTGAACTCATAATTTCTGTATATTGTGACTAAGCCATAAATGTATTTAGGAGCTATTAGGAGCTACTTGGTTTGACACTATATATTGTTTGTATTGAGATCTGTCAATATTGGTCTCCCCCTTAAAGGAGAGGTATTGGAACCCTGTAGGGAATCTATAAGCCTATAGGATTAAAAACTGTAACACCTTGGATCTGCAGTGCTAGAAGGAAAGACACACAAACAACATGAAAAAACAAGGGAAGAAAGTGCCTCAAACAAACTAAGATACTACATCATTAGAATCCATGGTCAGCACAGCAGAAGAAATGTCTGAGAAGGTGTTCAGAATGTACATAATTAA
Organism: Xerus rutilus; assembly: GCA_028644305.1. Classification (NCBI taxonomy): domain Eukaryota; kingdom Metazoa; phylum Chordata; class Mammalia; order Rodentia; family Sciuridae; genus Xerus; species Xerus rutilus. The sequence goes on from JAQQSJ010003968.1 coordinate 5,673, forward strand.
AATGTTCTGTGACTTAAAGAATGTTATAAGAGAGCAAGCCCAGTCAGCAAAAGATCATTTTGATAAAGGGCTACATAGGCAAATACAGGGAGCAAAAGATTACTTCAATAAGGAGATAGAGATATTGAAAAAGAACCAAACAGAAATCCTCAAAGTGAAAGAAACAATAAACCAAATTAAAAACTTAATATAAAGCATTACCAACAGCTTAGATCACTTGGAAGACAGAACCTCAGATAAGGAAGACAAAATATTTAATCTTGAAAATAGAGTTGACCACACAGTGAAGATGGTAATAAACCATGAGCAGAATGTCCAAGAATTATGGTATAACATAAAAAGACCAAATTAAGAACTACTGTGATAGAGGAAGGCATAGAATTTCAAACCAAAGGAATGAGCAATCAATTCAATGAAATAACATCAGAAAATTTTCCAAATATGAAGAATGAATTGGATAATCAAATACAAGAGGCTTACAGGACACCAAATGTACAAAATCACAACAGATCTACACCAAGGCACATCATAATGAAAATGCCTAGCATTCAGAATAAGGAGAGAATCTTAAAAGCCACAAGAGAAAGGAATCAGATTACATATGGGGGAAGCCAATTAGGATCACTGCAGACTTCTCAACCCAGGCTCTTAAAGCTAGAAGAACTTGGAACAACATATACCAAGCTCTGAAAGACAATGGATGCCTACTAAGAATCTTATATCCAGCAAATTTAAGTTTTATATTTGATGATGAAATAAAAACCTTCCAAGATAAACAAAAATTAAAAGAATTTACAACAAGAAAGCCTACACTACAGAACATTCTTGGCAAAATATTCCATGAGGAGGAAATGAAAAACAACAATGAAAACCTGCAGAGGGAGGAGCTACACTAAAGGCCAATCAAAGGAGAAACCCAGTCAAGTTAAAAACTAAGAATAAACCAAAATGTCTGGGAATACAAACCAGGTCCCAATAATAACACTGAATGTCAATGGCCTAAACTCAGCAATTAAAAGACATGGATTGGCAGATGGTATTTTTTAAAAAGACTCAATAGTATGCTGCCTCCAAGAGACTCATCTCATAGAAAGAGATACTCACAGATTGAAGGTGAAAGGATGGAAAAAAATCTATCACTCACACGAACTGCATAAACAAGGAGGGGTTCCCATCCTCATATCAGATAAAGTGGACTTCAAACCAAAGTTAGTAAAAAGGGATAAAGAAGGTCATTTCATACTGATTAAGGGAATCATACATCATCAAGACATGACAGTCTTAAATATCTATGCCCCAAACAATGGGGCGGCCATGTATGTCAAACAAACCCTTCTCAACTTCAAGAATCAAACAGACCACAACACAATAATACTGAGTGACTTTAACACACCTCTCTCATCACTGGATAGGTCTTCCAAACAAAAACTAAACAAAGAATCTACAAAACTCAATAGAACAATCAATAATCTAGACTTAACAGACATATATAGAATATTCCATCCTTCAACAAGCAAATAGACTTTTTTCTTAGCAGCACACGGATCCTTCTCCAAAATAGATCACATGCTATGCCACAAAGCAAGTCTTAGCAAATACAAAAAAATAGAGATACTACCCTGCAGTCTATCTGACCATAATGGAATGAAATTAGAAATTAATGACAGTTTTAAAGAGAAGAAGCTACTCCAACATCTAGAGACTCAAAAGTATGCCATTGAATGATACATGGATAACAGAAGACATCAGGGAGGAGATAAAAAAAATTCTTAGATGTAAATGAGAACTCTGATAAAACATATCAAAATTTCTGGCACACTATGAAGGCAGTGCTAAGAGGAAAGTTCATTGCATTAAGCTTATATATTCAAAGAAGTAAAAGTCAACAAATCAGTGACTTAACATTACATCTCAAAGCCCTAGAAAAAGAGGAACAAACTAACACCAAAAGAAGTGGAATACAGGAAATAATTAGAATCAGGGCTGAAATCAATGAAATTGAAACAAAGAAAACAATTCAAAAAATTGGGTAGAAATGGAGAATATCATGTTAAGTGAATAAGCCAGACGCAGAAAGCCAAGAGTCACATGTTTTCTTTCATAGATGGAAGACAGAGATTAAAAAACAAATGAGAAGAAACATGAAAGGGTCTCATGAGAACAGAAGTGAGAAAAGTAGTCTCACTAGCAGGATTTGAACAGGGAGGAGAAAGAAAGAAATGGGAAGTATTGGAGAATTACATTGACCAACTTATGCTATGTGCACAAAACAAATATATCACATTGAATCATACATGAATGCATATAATGCACCAAATAATATATTTTAAAAATCAGCATCCAGTGAGCTAAAGACCAACACGACATGGCTCCAATCTATGTTTTATTGGCCAGAACATAATGATAACTGCTCCTACCTGCAAAGGAAGATGTAGTTTTTAAAGTCATACAAAGGACAAAGTAGTTTTATTCACATTAACTGATATTACTTCATCACATTTATGTCTACAACAAAAATAGCTTCAATTATTCCCTTACAGATATCAGTTTGAAATGCCAACTCTGGGTCAGGGATATAGCTACCACTGAGTGTCCCCCAGTGAAGTGAACACACAAAGGCCTCTCCTCCCTTGGCTTAGGAAGCACTCACTGCACACCAAGTACCTGCTATGTATGATTTCATTTAATTCTCATTATAGCATTGGGAAGAAAGTGGCATCACTCCCATCTTACCAAGAAGTAAACAGAGGCCTTGATAGGTTGAAAATTGATTTAAGCCTCTAAAATCTATGAAAATCCAGAATTCAAATGCATGCTGATCAACTCCAGACCTTGGTCCATTAACACTTATTCTATATTAGTCACTAGAACTGAGAAATTCCCTGAAAGTTTTATAAATGCAATGCCTAAGACCTACTCCCCAGAGATTCTTGTTTAACTGGTTGCAGCTACAGCCCAGGTATCAGCGTATTGGTGCCTGATCTTCACAATAAGAGATGGAGCCATTTGTTTTCTCTATGAAAAATCAGAAAAACTTAGACAAAGATAGATTGGGTTTACCTGCCTAAATGCACACAGCAAGTACAAAGTAGAACAAGGATGTGTGTCTATACTTCTGAACCTCTCCAAGAAGATCTCTGACTATACCAAAAAGCAGACTCCACAGATTTGGGGTGACACAGACCAACCTGTCACTGCTCACCACAGAAGCCTCCCGGGAGTGAGTGTACATGAGGGTTAGGATTACACAAGGTGGCACCTTGGTGATCAATGCCATGCCAGGGAGGAGGGCAGAACCCAGGTAACCAAAGGCAGAGGAGTGACAGGGTCAGGATGGGGGCTGCATGTGGAAATAAACTTTTCCACAGCACATGAATCCCTGGGCTGCCTCAACCCCAGATGAGTCTTGCCTAATTGTACATATGCTGAAATGCTTGTTCAGCTACTTGTTGATTTTCTCCTATTTTAAATTTTCTTCTCATGCAGATTTGAAAGTCTCATACTTTGGCATTTGCTGTAACTTTTTTCTGCAGTTTTCAAGCCTCTTTAGTCCCATCCATGGAGAATTTCAGCCTGTAGACATTACAGTTTTTATTGTATATATTTGCATTTAATTTCCTATTAAGTTTCCAATTCTATCAAGAAATAACTAATTTTTCATTTGTTATCATACTTGTACAAAACCTTCAGATGTTGACAATTGTTGTGACAAAGAACTCTCTTCTGATTTCAACACCTAGAACATAACTGGGACTGCTTGAAATGGTTGTACTTTCTTTTGACTCCAGGTCCCAGGGCTCCATTTGGTCTTTAATGCTCTATATAACTTCATAGAAAGTACACAGGAGACTGAGCCTAAGATTACACGGTTTCTGTCAGAGAAAGTGCAGGCCTCTCCCCCACCTCCATTAGTGAGGATGAGGACATATGATTCAGGTTCCTTAGGGGGTCTCCCAGTGTGGGCTCTGCTGTGTTCAGTCTGCCTGGGATCTCCTCAACTTGTGACGTTTAGCTCTACCTCCACTTTTTTATTTTTCATTTTTAGATTAATTTTATATTTTACTCACAGCTTCAAACAAGAAAATGCAAATTTTTAAATGAGGCAATACAGAAAAATCACTACCTAGAAACCAGGTTCCATATGAGAGCAAACTAGGGAAGTGGGGCCCATCACACGCTGTAGGGAGAGGAGCCTCAGAGCCACCTGGGAAACCAGGGTGTGCCAGGAATCCCTCACCAAAGTAGAGGAATTATAAGCTGTGGACTGTGTTGAAACTGCTTTGATATTAAGATCAAAATGAGAGTACCTGGAGTTGTCAACATGATGGGGACATGATCTCAGTCAAGGTCCCTCTCTAGATGTGTCCAGGGAACTCAGGGAAAAGTTTGGAGCCCAGATCTCCCAGGATTGCTGCTATCCACCAGAGAAGAAAGTACAACTAACAAAGAGGGGACATGTTCCACTGGGGAAGCCACAGTTCTGTGTTCTCCACTGGGATCTTGTCACCTTCACAGACATTAAAATTACAGGCCTGCAGAGACAGGACCTAAAGACATCCTTTCTTAAAAACTTAACAACTGCTTGGGCTCTTATCAGCTGCACAGGGTCCTCCCCTGCCTCTGCCATCTGGGTAAGTGCTTCTGTGTCCTCAAATGCAGAATTCGAGTGCAGGTGGGTCCTATAAATGCTGTGGAAGGAGGGAATTTGTGCCTACCAGTGAGGTTTCCGGTAGCTGTAGAGGAGACATCAGCTCCAACCATCCTTCTGAGCCTGGAGGACTGTGTTCTGTATGGTGCAAGGAGGATATTTTCTTCTAAGAATGTTTGCTTCTTTAATTTAGATCCTTCTAAAGTTCTTCAATTTTTAATATAAAATATCAATTTTAGTTTTCAATTTTTTAAAATTTAATGACTTCTAGTGACACAACTTATCTATTTAGAGACTGTATATATTACTTATTTGTATACACATTATCAGGAAAGCCACAAGTTTTAACTGGACAATTTGATTACTTATAATTTTGCTTCTCTCATCTCCCTAATTTAAATAGACCTGTCATTGATGTAAGTGACTTCTATAGTTTGAATGATTGTAAGTTTTGAAATCATTAGAAGGAAATTGGTTCTACATTCAAAATCTCATTATATAGAGGGGAAACTCACACTGGTATAAAATATTTACTTGAATTTTCTCATGAAGTCTTTGCATCCAATTTAATTTCACAAATTAAAAATTCTCTGACCGTGAACTCTATCAGTTATAAAATGTCAAACGAGCATGCTGGTAGTTTCCCATTTCT
>JAQQSJ010003969.1:0-10970 GCA_028644305.1 Xerus rutilus
TTTTTTTGGTACTGGGGATTGAACTCAGGGGCACTCGACCACTGAGCCACATCCCCAGCCCTATTTTGTGTTTTATGTAGAGACAGGGTCTCACTGAGTTGCTTAGCACCTCGCCATTGCTGAGGCTGGCTTTGAACTCGCGACCCTCCTGTCTCAGCCTCCCTAAGTGCTGGGATTACAGGCTTGCGCCACCACGCCCAGCTAAGATTTCTATTCTTTAAAGCTTTTAAGGTATGCTTTTTGGTCCAGAATGTGGTCTGTTTTGACAAATGTTCCACGTAAGCCTCAGAAGGATGCATTATTATTATTGAATAAATAGTCTGAGTTCATCTATGTCCTTACCAATTTTCTGCCTCTTTTCTTCTGTTGATTACTATTAAAGAAGCATGAAACTCTCCAACTATAACAGTGGATTCATCTATTTCTCCTTGCAGGTCTATCAGCTTTTTTCTCAGATATTTTTGCACTCTTGCTAGATATATATATGCTAATGATTATTATTTATTCCTTTTGGAGACTTATCGTTATATTATACCCATCTTTATTCCTAGAAACATCACCTACTCAGAAGCCTCTTTTGTCTAAAATTGGTATAACTACTTGTATTTTCTTTTGATTAGTGTTAGCATGAAATATCTTTTGCCATATATTCACTTTTAATCTACATATCTTTATATTTAAATAGGCGTTCTTCCAGACAAGAAGAAGTAGTTGGTCATTCTTGATCCACTCTGGCAATCTCTGTTGTTTATAGACACAGACCATGGTATATAGCCCATCCATGGTTAAAATGATCATTGTTATAGTTGAAGTAATAGCTACCATATTTGTTATTATTTTCTATTTGTTGAAAACAATAATATAGTTTCTATTTGCTGCCCTTGCTCCTTATTCCTATTTTTGTCTTCCATACTTCTTTTACAGTTTAAGCATTTTATATGATTCAAGTTTTGCTATTTTCTTAGCATATCAATTATTATTTTTTTCACTTTTTTAAAGTAATTGTCCTAGGTTTTACAACATATGTTTGCAATTAATCCAAATTCAATTCATGCTATACAGCTCCATGGGTAATGTGAGCACTTTATAATAAAATATTCCTAATTCCTTCAATCTGTCACATATATCATTGCTGTTACCTAAAAATGCATAAGCACATGTTTATTTATGGGCATTTATGAATGAAACCCATAAGCATATGTAACTGAATACATAGTTGCTCTCATTATTAACATTTAAACACAGTTTTAACATTTTGAAAACTTATATGTTAAATCAATTAATAAGGAAAAGCTTTTATTTTACCTTCCATTATTCCTTTTCTTTTTTTTTTTTTTTTTTTTAAATATTTATTTTTTAGTTATAGGTGGACAGAACATCTTCATTTTATTTTTTTTATGTGGTGCTGAGGATCGAACCCAGTGCCTCCTGCGTGCTAGGCGAGCACGCTACCACTGCGCCATAACCCCAGCCCCGCATTATTCCTTTTCTGATGCTCTTCTTTTCTTTATCTAGATCTGAGTTTCTGACCTATATTGTTTTCTTCTCTTGGAAGAACTTTTAAACATTTCTTGCAAGGTAGGTCTACTGGCAACAAATTCTATCAATTTTTCTTTGAAAGTCTTTATTTCACCTTTACATTTGAAAGAATAATTTCATACACTTGGTACAGAATTTTAGATTGGATTTTTCCTCCCTCAATGTATATATTCCACACTACTTTTTTTTTTTTTTTTGGTAGCGGGGATTGAACTCAGGGGTACTCGACCATTGAGCCACATCCCCAGCCCTATTTTCTATTTTATTTAGAGACAGGGTCTCACTGAGTTGCTTAGCGCCTCACTGTTGCTGAGGCTGGTTTTGAACTCATGCTTCTCCTGTCTCAGCCTCCCAAAGTGCTGGGATTACAGGCGTGTGCCACCATGCCCGGCTTCCACACTACTCTTCTTGCGTGGTTTCTGAGAAGCAGTCAGATGCAATTCTTCTTGCCTTTGAGCCTCCATAGTTAGGTGTGAGGTGTTTGTGTTTTGGGGGTAGTCACCATGACTGGGTCTCCCTGGAGTTTTTAATTCTCAGACTTATCCATACTGATCCTGTAGCAACTGAAGTTTGGGTTTTCCTACCTGGCACTGGTTCTCAAGGAAGTTTCTGCTCCAGTAATTTGGGATTCTCCATATTTACTTGTCTCCAATTTGAGGAGTAGGGCAGGGTTCTGACTGTCACCTCAATCTTCAGACAGACTAAGAAGAGTTGTTGATATTTGTTTGTTCATGCTTTTATTTGTTGTTAAGGCCAAGCGGTAACTTCTAATCTCCTAATGTAAGGGTCCAAAAATATAAATTTAGTTATGTCTATTTTCTAAAACATGGCTGGTGACTGGATAGGTTTATCATTCATCAATTTTTAAGCTTTAAAGGGCAACGTCATTTTATTTCAAAGAAAACCTATGTAATTTTAAATTTATAAAAAGTCTAAATTTGAAAACAGTGAAGCTTTCAGAAGATTGAAGTGTGCACGTTGGTAGGAAGGGACCCAGGGCTTTGTCCTCTCAGCCCCTCTCCTTATGACTGCAGCTAACTGCCTCTGTAGAGCACCTCAGTTGCCAATCATACTGGTCTCTCCAGCAGGGAGTTCTTGGAGGGTGGTGTGCAAGCTCTGGGGCCTGAAGTGTAGGGGGTGTGAATCTGAGTAGCCAATCAAGGAAAGGAGGAACAGCACCCAACCCGGCTTCCTTCAGATATCTGCCCTGTAATTGACACTGGAAAGCGAAGGGGACAGGAAGATGATGTCCTTGGAATCAAAGGTAGAAATCTGCTGCGCAAGAAGACCATTTTGCAACTTGCCTTCTTTCAATGACCCTGCCATGCAGGGTGTTATTTAGTTAACCCGGCCTAAGAGGATGTTTTAAAGGTGGAGGATCGCCCTGGTGATGAACAAATATGAGAAATAAACTTCCAGTGGGGCTGGGTTGCCTGCTGACTGTGATTTCCTGATGATCTATAACAATGGTTATTCACTAACAGCTGGCGCATGTCTCCCTCGGACAAAGCCACTGGGAAGAGCAGGCCTTCTGATTGGTGAACCAGAACCGTTTCCTTGGCAACCGTTAACTAGCACGTGTTTTATTGTTTCCAACTGCTTTTCCTGGGGTATTTGCAGGTGGTGGGAGATGCTTTCTTAAAGAGGGGTCATAACCTCATGAACTTTCAGATGTTGCAACAAATTGGGGAACAAAACATTTTTTTTCTTTCAAATATATTAAGTAAATCTTATTACGTAGCATTTTCAGGACAGATGCAGCCCAACAGTTTTTCTTTTTTTCTTTTTCCTTTTTTTGCCATTATTTCCAGATGTTATTAATTTTAAAGGCAAAGTTTCATTTTACGATTGTGATCTATAAGAAGGTAGTATTAAAAGTATGTCTGGCCACAGAATATAGTTTTGGCCTTTTTGGGGGTGTGTTCTGGGTCCATATTTTTCCAGAAAATATGAGATAAGCCATAAAATTTGAGTGTACTTTTAGTTGGCTTTTTAAAGGTTTGCATATTTTGCCTCTTTACTAATTAACTTGGTGTTTTTGCCTTTATTGATAGTTCTCTTCCCATTTTGAATGCGCCAGAAAATTAATAGTGTTGCTATAAAATATAAAACTACGTTAAACTTGATCATAATAGACTATCCTTCTATATTTACTTGACATTTTGAAAGGACTGGTTAATTTCCAGATGGATAGCTCCCTCTTCTGTTTGGTTTGCAAAATTTGCATCTTTGGAAGCACAGGAGGTAGATGCACTATTTATCACAAGAGTTTTCTCTTTCTTGGCTGAAAGTGAATGTAGATAGCAAATTCATAAATTGGAATATGTAGGATGCTTCCATTATTCCATAATTTGGTTGAAAATAAAGCCATCTATCCTGCTGTAAATAAATAGATGCACGATTTATCACAGAGTTTTCTCTTTCTTGGCTGAAAGTGAATGTAGATAGCAAATTCATAAATTGGAATATGTAGGATGCTTCCATTGTTCCATAATTTGGTTGAAAATAAAGCCATCTATCCTGCTGTAAATGGTGGCTAACAGAAAATGAAAACATTCTTTTCAATTAATATTGAGGTTTATCTACAGCCATCTCTGAAAAATTTTGCAGACCTGACCAACCACTTGCCTGAACTCTATTTGAAACACTTGGATTTTGGTCAAGTAAGCATTTGCCACTTGATTTGCACAGCATTCAAATAACATGGCCATTCTTCTCTTGAATCTGACTGATTTGCAAGCCATTCCTAGTGAGTATATTCATACATCATAGGTTTGTGAACATGCACTTAGACCTGTGGCATTCAATTGCTCATCTTCAGGACCTCCAGATTTTTAAAGGTCTTTATAAAACTTTGTTCTTGAAATATTTTCCTTTGTTTCCTTGGGTACAATTCATTCATTACAGCCAGTTAGGGTTGTGCTTTGAAAATGAACTCAGAATGATCTACAACCTGATTTCCCAACCACAGAACTAAAAGAGCTGGTTAAACTATTTATGATAATGAGGGTAACTCAGGTCCACCTTTCTAGAGATCAATGAAGTGATAAATTTTGACTATGAAGAGGCAAATGTTAATTAACTCAGACTTATCCTTCTCATTTCCCTCAATGGCAGGTGGTAGGAATTATATAACCCTAATTATGTGAATGTATATTAGATGAACACTGTTCCCTCCTCTCCAGTTTGCTTTTTTTAATTGCTGCGTTATAATTATACATAATAGTGGGATATGTCGCTACATATTTGTACATGAACATAACATAATTTGTTCAATTCCATTTGGCTTTTGTTGGGGTGGGCACACCTCAGGCTCTTCTAAAAGTGAAATGACATTTTGCCTCATACATTCCTGTTGACAACATGACTTTGTATTCTTTCTTATAAGTTTTTATGGGGGTACAAATGATATTATATTAAAGAAAAATTTGAATATTAGTGGAATAAGAACTAGGAAACTATTCATTATAAATTTTGAGAATGTAACATATGTTTGAAAATTGTAAATTACCTATTTATCTTCAAGTAGGTGAAATAATCAAGTCATAAAATGTTAGATAATAAATTTCGTATAGAATGAAGGATTTTTAGAAACCATAGACCACAGTACACTTGATTAATCTTTCTTTTCATAGATAATAACACTTTCAGGGATCTTTCAGGGTCCTGCAGCTAGCTGGTGATGGAGCTGGTTTTTCTGGCTCCCAGTACTCTTTAGCCCAGGCCACAGTGTGCAGCAGTCAAGGAATTTTTGCCTTAGGGTGCTTGGCTGTGGCTCCATGAATACAGATTCTGTGATTTCTTTCCTTCTCTGAGGGCAGACCCTAGCTCCATTTTCCAGAATTGCATCGCAGGGACTTATTAGCTGAGTGACATTGGACTAGTTAACCAGCTTCTCTGTACTTCCGTTTTTACTTCTATGAAATGACAATAATAATAGTGCATCTTTCAGAGTTGAGACCAATAATATATTTGGTACAGTGCCTAGCACATGGTAAGTGCTCAATAAACATTAACTGTTATTGCCTTTCTTCCTTCAATGTGTGCTGTGGTCTTAATTTACTCTGCAGCATGCACCAATCATGTTCTAAAATAACTGAAGGCTGTACGCTCATTTTCATAGCAGCACTATACACAATAGCCAAAAGGTAGAAGCAGCTCAAGTATACATGGACAGATGAATGGATAGGCAGAATGTTGGTTTACACAAATAACAGAATATTACTCAGCCTTAAGAAAGAAGGAAATTCTGACACATGCTACAACATGGATGAACCTTGAACACATTATGCCAAGTAAAATTAGCCAGTCACAAAAAGACAAATACAGTATGATTCCTTCTATAGGGAATACCTAGAATAGTCACAGTCATAAAGACAAAAAGTAGAATGGTGGTTGCTGGAAGGAGAGGGGCATGGAAAGTTGTTTAATGGGTATAGTTTTGCAAGATGAACAGAGTTATGGAGACGAGTTGCATAACAATATGAATGCACACTTAAAAATGGCTAAGATGATAAGTTCCTTGTGTATTGTACTACAGTTAACAACAACGACAAAAAATTGAAAGTCCTAGTGCAATTAGAACAAATTAATTATATTAGTTAGCCCTGGACATTTGGACTCACAGGTCCCAGGGCGCTGGGCCAGGGCTGAGGCTTAAAACCAAAAAGGCTTTGGTTAGTGGCTAAGTATGAGATTGTGGTGCCCAAAAATCCTATCTTTTTTAGTTCTAGTTCTGTTTCCTTCCGCCAGGATTGCTGATTTCCTGTCAGGGATGGACTTAATTCCCAGGGCCTTAAAGTTTATGGACTTGGATGAAATTTCAGAAGAACACTTTCCCCATAGTCACATGAAGAAAACCCTCAGAGACTTTTTGAAAAATGCAAATGCATGAAAAGTGAATTTGATTCAGCAAGTTTACCATTAACACAACATCCTTTGGGGTGGGGGTGGTACAGGCTATTAGGAAGAAGCTTAGCAACTGCTCTGTTGAACAAAGCAAGCAAAGAGGCAGAGAGAAGGGGAGGGGGAAGAAAGCTGCATTTTGGGTTAGGACTTTTTTTTTTTAACTCCAAATTTCTGTTTAATTATCATTATTATCTACAAATGATAAATAGCAAGTGTTACCAGGATAAAATCAAGAACAACTGGAGAAAGGCTTATGCTTAATTTGGCATTTGACAATTTCTTTTAATAATGTGATGTAGAAGCTGTCTTCTTTTTATTTCAATTAAGAAATTCCTTTTTACATTTGATACTCGGTATGCATTTTATTTCAGTTCAATAATATTTGCTTAATATCTACCGTGTAGTGAAGGCCAAGTGTTTCAGTGGAAACCACTGGGTTAGGGCTTTAAAAAAAATTTTTAAAGAAGGTAAATACTTCAAAGCTTTTAAAAAAACTTTTAATTTAATGCTTAAAATAATTAAATATACTGGGAATCATAATATGGTATGATCCAAATAAAATTCCTTTTATGGATCATGGAATTTATATATATATATATAAATTTATATATATCATATACATATATATGATAAATATTTGCAGAGGAAATTTTTCATCTATGTTTTAGGGAGAAAGTCATCTTTTTAGACACACTTGTAGGGAACAACCACTATATTAGTGGATATACTTGCTCTCAAGCTAGCATCAAAAAGAGACAGAAGAAATCTTTCTTTCATCAACTTCTCAAAAATCACAACTAAAATGCTTGGTAATAAGGCAGGTTGAAAGTCTGTCATTTTCAAAATTCTTCTTTAAAATTTGTATTTTTTGTCCTTTTAAAATAACAATCAGGTATTGTTCTTTAAGTGTTATATGAATAAAATAAAATAAGCATTGAAATATAATTATTAGCTTATTCAAGAACACCACCCCAACACTAATTTTAGCCATCTTAATATAAAAAGCCTGGGCTTATGACTTTGCCAAAAGGCTTTTTTATTATCATCCCAGCAGGTCAATAACAATCTTGAAATCACGGAATATACATAAAGGAAAACATCAGACTTACCAAGGCATATAGCTGTAATAGTGCATGACACAAGGCACATTTTGGTGACATTGTTCAATTTCCTGTCTTTCAGTATCAGGTACTTTCTCTGAGCATCTGAAGTCTTTAGATATAGGCAAAATAAGAAAAGGGAACAGTTTTTAAAAATTAGGAGCTCAGAAAGGTAAAAACAGGCCCTGACAAACACCTCTAAACACATCAATGTCTTTCTTAATAGAAACATTTCCCTTTTCATTCTCAGTATTTCTATTTAAAAAAATACCCACCACCCTAAGGATTCTTTTCAAAAACATATTACCCTTCTGAGAAGTAGACACCATTAAGTTCATTTTTAAGGGTTCACAGTTAGCTTATAGCCAAAAGTGAACCTTTGGTGGCTTTTGAATCCTTTTCAAGTCATGAAACCTTAGAGAGAAACTAAAGAGAAAAAGATCAGATCCCAGCCTACCTCTTTCAGCCCATGAGAATTCCCTTTCCAAGTAATTTCTTAAATAGTGAGGCTGTGTCAGAACCCCCAGTTCTTCTCCTTAGAAGTTACTAAATCAGCAGAAAGACCGAGAATAATGGCACATGAAATCTAAGTTTTGTATAGGAAACAGTCAGGCCGTCTACACTTTGTTATTCACTTGATAGACAGAGCCATTTTGACAGCCCTAACCTTGGAAACCACAGGTCCTGCTGAGCTCAGCAGGAGTCAAACGCTGAGTACCATCTGTCAAAGCTTTATTTCCCCCTCCTTATCCACGCCTTTACTATAAGATGCTAACAAGAGCACTGAATGAAAGTCTCTAACTACAGTTAAACTTGTGTGCATCGTAACAGTAATATTTGGCAAAGAATTCACTCTCAGAATCTACCAAATTTTGAGTGAACTGTATTGATTATTCTGTATTCTTTCTTAATGGTTATTGACAGAAGAAAGTCTGGGTTAAGGAACTCCATAATCACACTCCAAATAACAAATATCCCCCAAATTAGGACACTGCACATTATTTTTTATGGTTTCGCCAACTTTGTAACAAAAATAATGGATGGTTTGGAAAGTTGTCAGTGTGTATAAAAACAACTAATTCATTTCTTTCCAAAACAGAGATTTTGACAAGTTAAATTCTCGCTTTATAAAAGAAATCTCATTCAGAACACATACTCTCTCTGGCATAATCAATTCTAAAAAATTAACAGGCCTAATCATAATAAAATCAATTAAATCAAGTGTGGTATTGCTCAGGTGGCCCTTGTGCAGAGGACAATATATCAACTGAAAACAACGGAATTAGAAAGGGCATTTCTTTCCATTAATTGCTACCAAAATGTTGCATTTTTTTTTCACATGAAATATTTTTAATCCTTAAGCATTTGGCATATTTTTTGAAGTACAAGTTTATTTTACATTTCGTTTAAAAATTTCACATTTAGTGAATAATTTGAGATATTATTAAGATCCTTAAAGTACCATTTTTAGCACATGGTTTAGAATTTTAGAGGACATTTCTATAACTAGAGAATCATAAAATAATAGTAATTTAGAATTTAAAACTTGAAGAAACAGGGTCTTTTTAGTATAATTATTCAAATTTAATTTTCAGTTATTTTCCTTGAAATTGCACTGTTTTATTTTGATGTTATTTTCCAGTATATTCTCCCAAATGCTGAAAATATAGTTATTTGAGATACTGCACGTCATAAGAATAATGCCATATGTACTTTATAATATACTGAAGCAAAGATTGTGTACTGGTTATTCACATTGTTAAGAAGATATTGTGAAGAATTTTAAAAGTAAATAATGATTATATTCTCACAGATCTGTACTTTTCACATTTTTCTGAATGTGAAATGTACTGCATGTCTAAATTTTGCAGAGATTTGAGAACCCTTATGTGTAAACGCTTGAATGTATTTATGTAAAATATTTTTAATAAATTGAACATCCAGGAGGAGATTTTATCATGTAGAGTAACTAAGAAGTGATTTGTGTTGCAAAGTCAAAACTAAATAACTAAAAAGTTTCTAATATGAAGTTTGTTTTTTTTGTCCATCAATTTCGAAGACATTGCTCTTGTATATGTTTGTGAACATATACTTGAAGGCATTTTAAAGAAATATGAATAGACATATTAGAGTTGGAGCATCACCCCTTCTCTGGTCTTCTCTCACCTACCCTCATCCTACCATGAGGGAGTCTGACCTCATTCAGGAAGCTGCCTCTGCCAACAGGCAGGGTCCCTGCTCAGCATGCACTATTTCCACCTGCTGCCGATGCCTGGTATCTTTTCTCCTGAGAGCAGGATGCAACTTTCACTGCATTGAGAGGGAAGGTTCCAGTGCCCTGGGGAGGGTGAGCACACGGACTTCAGAGAATCTTACTGACAGTTACTCTGAGAGCAAAGAGAAGCGAAGAGTGCAGAAGGGGAGGCACCTCCAGATGGAGAAGGGGTGAAGACAGCAGGGGAGACTGGCTTCCGCAGGGTTTTACCTAAGGAGGGCTGCTGGATGTGTCCACGCAGTCGCCTTGCTTTGCGTCATGCCTGTGTAGACTTTCTTGATCCTCATTGTTATGCTGTTAATTGTCAGAATCTCAGAGTTAAACAGATGTTAAGGGTCATTTAGTCCAACCCTTCATTATAGAGATGAAGAAACTGAGACTCAGACAAGTCTCTTCTGTGGTTTATCTACACCCTGATTTAAAAAAAAAAAGAAAGAAGAAAAAAAGAGAAAAACCAAGTTTTAATGGGATTCAAATGTGTTTAAGTCCATCCAGAGACGTTGATCCTGTAATTTAATTTAATAAATTGGTACCAACAGTATACAACTCCATTGCACAGGTGGAGCAGCTGCAGCCTAAGAAGTGACATAAACGGATTCCATGTCTCTGGATTACCAGGCCAGGTGTCACCTACAGAACTATTGCATCTTAAAATGCAACACAGATTTCTGTTGCTTGGTGTGTGCACCAAAACTGGTATCACTACAGGGGTATTTGAAGATGCCACCTAAACCTGTGCCTTCTTCAAGGCACACAGTCTTGTGTGTTGACAAGTCTGTAGGGCCATCACAATCAGGGAGCTGTTTTTGTCCCCATCTTGAGAAGAAAGAGAATTTTTCTACAAAGTTACTTTCTACCTTTCTTTGTGATATTTCTTTAGAACTAAACAGAATATCTGGTTTAATCCACATAAAAAGGCAACAAGGTAGATATTATCATCTCTCTATTTCAAAGAGGCTGAGTGTGCTCCAGGTTCTGTTTTCCTTGTCTGTAAAATGGGGATGATCATGTTACTGACCTCTGAGGATTTAATGAGCAATGCTGATGAAGACTTTCAGTGTTGAGTGAGTGCTCAGGAATGTTCAATTTGTTATTAGTATCCATGGAGTTTAGGGTCAGATTTAATGATAATTTATGGTAACTGTATC
>JAQQSJ010000397.1:0-26747 GCA_028644305.1 Xerus rutilus
GAAATTTTCTGATATTATTTTATTGAAGAGATTGTGCATCCCTTTGGTTTGAAATTCTGCACCTTCTTCTATCCCAATAAATCTTAGATTTGGTCTTTTGATGCTGTCCATATTTCTTGTATGTTCTGTTCATGATTTTTTACCATCTTCACTGTATGGTCTGTATAGTTTATTTTCAAGATTGTATATCTTGTCTTCATTATCCGAGGTTCTGTCTTCCAGGTGATCTAGTCTACTGGTGATGCTTTCTATTGAGTTTTTCATTTGGTTGATTGTTTCCTTCATTTCAAGAATTTCTGATTGGTTTTTTTTCATGATCTCTAGCTCTTTCTTAAAGTAATCTTTTGCTACTTGTAATTGCTCTCTTATCTCTTTGTTAGGATGATCGATGGTTGCCTTTATTTGCTCACCTATTTCTTTGTTGGATTGATCAATTTTTGCCTGTAATTGTTCATTTATGTCATTCTTTAGTTCACTGATCATTTTAATTATGTACATTCTGAATTCTTTTCTGACATTTCAACAACTGTGCTGTCAATGGATTCTGTTACAGTGGTATGCAGGTTTATTTGGGGTACTTTCTTCCCTTGTTTTTTCATGTTGATTGTGTGTCTTCATTTCTTGAAATACCAATCTGAGGTATTGCAGCTTCTATCCTATAATCTTGTATTGACACTCCAGATTACCTGTGTCTCACCTTGGAGCTACTTCTGTTTCCCCAGTGTCCCCAGATGGGCACTACTGTCACTAAAGTTGGTGGCGGAGGTAGTGGATGTACCTCTAGAGGGCAGTGGGAGTGGCCTTGGCTGGGCTCCTGAGGCAGCCCCTGAGGGCTGTTTTGCCCCTCTCTTGTGCTCCTGCTGGTGAACAGCAACTCTGGAGTGGAACTGGCAGAGGGCCCAGATCTCACTTAGGCAGGGTCACAAGCAGGAGAGTCTGTGTGCAAGCCTTACAGTGAGTGTGAGCTCCCCTGGGGCTGGAGGCTAGCAGGCTCTGGTCTGCCTTTGGGCACCCCTGGCATTCCCTAAGGGTGGTTTTGGGCCTTCTGTCTTGCCTGACCACAGGAACTCTGGAGCAGAACTGAGGTGGGCCCAGAGTGCACTTGAGTGGGGCCTCTTCACGCTGGGATCTCTGCAGGCCACTCTTACTCTGGGTGTGCCTTCCTCTGTAGCTAGTGGCTAGTAGCCCTTGGTCTCTCATTGGCTGGACTCCCGTGGAGTTTCCTGAGGGCAGATCTGGGCCTTCTGTGGCTCCTTTGGGTCCACAGGAACTCTGGAGCAGAACTGAGGAAGTCCCAGGCTGCCCTTGGGCAGGGCTGCCTCTGCTGGGGTCTCTGGAGTGACTCTTACCCTAATTTAGGCTCCCCAGTGGCTAGTGGGTAGCAGCACCTGGTCTCCTGTTGGCTGGACACCCATGGAGTTTCCTGAGGGCAGGTCTGGGCCCTCTGTGGCTCCTGCTGGTCCACAGGAACTTTGATGTATTTCTGGTCTTTCCTGCTAAATGACAATCTCATCACTAAAATGCTAGTGATTTATTTTAAGGCAAGTAGAGTCTGCTAGATGCTCCGGCCAAGTGTCTTCCTTCTGTGAATAACTGAAACATAAGCAAGTAATACTTTGTGGTTTAGTGGTTTCATACCAAGTACCTCAAAGAGTAAATACTATGGCACAGATAATTCATAAGTGCAAATATCTCCGTTTGACTTTAGAATATATCATGAGGTTTAATCCAACAGTGATGTCATTGCCACCTTAACTAGTTAAGGCTTGAGGTTGATGGTAATGGTTTTCACTCCTTGGTATGAGACTGTCATCTCATTTCCCCTATGTATATACATCCAGGCCCAGCTAGTAGCTCCCCTCTCTGGGTGTGACTGAATTGAAGTTTTTTGTTTGTCTGTTTTCTACAAATGAAATTTTTTGGGGACAAAAATGCAAAAGAGATAGGATCAGATTTCTGATTATGGAACTTAATCTGGTATTGGCTCCCTTTTTCTTCTGTCTTTTTATATTAATTAAATATTTCAAACCTTTACAGTTTAGAGAACACAAAACTGATCATCGCTATCACCCAGCTTTAATAAGGTGCAACTCTTGTGTATAGAAAAGCAGGGGTCCCACAGGACTCCACCCCAGGAGCCGCAGCTGTGGTATCAGATGGAGTGAAGCCAGGTGTGTAAGCACCTGGAGTTTTGCAAGCAGTGCAGACTTGTTGTATTTGCATTTTTGTATCCACGTGAACAGACATGATATGGTTTTGTGTTTTCTTTTTTCTAAAGTTTCACATTGATGATCACATAGTGAACACATTTTGGTGATTTTTTGTTTTGCCTGTGCTTCTGAGAGCTATCCATATTGACACCAACAGTCGCGGATCTTTTTCATTGTCTTTTCTGTTGTTGTTTGCTATTTACTTTGTCCCAAATTGTCCATTACTATCAACAATGCTTCCATGAACATCCTGGTACCTGTTGGCTGTGAATATGTCAAAGAAATTCTTCAGAATAGGTCCACCAGGTGGGCACACTTCAATTTACCTGGAGAACACAAAAGGGTTTTCCAAAATGGTTGTGGCAGTTCACATTCCCAGCACCACTGTGTGGAGCTGCTGCTTACCTGACTCCTTGCCCAGTTACCACATCCCCAGACTGTTGTCCATCTCACGGGTATCCAGTACCCATCCTTGACCTCCAAGGTGGCTGAGCAGACTTTCACATCTGCTGACCATTTGTGTAAGCTTGTTGGCTAATTTCACTGGTTTATCTTTGAATTCTTTGAAATTTTCTGTTGGACTCTGATAATAGTTTCAAATATAGCTCTTATTCTTTTTCTCCTCTTCTTTTCTGGCTAGGGTCTCTGGGACTGTGGGGAGAAGGAACAAATATTGAGGGATGCTTCATGCTTTCCTTAATTTTAAATGAAAATGTCTTTTAAAATTTCACCAATGTGTTTATTTTTTGAAAGTAAACTTTTATCAAATTAAAGATGTTCTTTTCCTACATAGTTTCCTACAATATTCTGTCTCATAAATAATGTTGAGGGGCTGGGATTGTGGCTCAGCGGTAGAGTGCTTGTCTCGCATGCGTGAGGCCCTGGGTTCGATCCTCAGCACCACATACAGAGCAATAAAATAAAGACATTGTGTCCATCTACAAAAAAAAAAATTTAAAAAAAAAAAAAATAAATAAATAATGTTGAATTCTATTCAATGCTTTTCCAGCATCTATTAACTGATCTTTATTCTTTTTTCTTTATTAATGTGGTAGATTACATTAATAGATTTTTTATGTTGAACTATCTTTACAAACTACAGATAAAAACTAACAGGTATCCCAGCACTTAGGGAGGCTGAGACAGGAGGATTTTGAGTTCAAAGCCAGTCTCAGCAACAGTGAGGCACTAAGTAACTCAGTGAGACCCTGTCTCTACATAAAACACAAAATAGGGATGGGATGTGGCTCAGTGGTTGAGTGCCCCTGAGTTCAATCTCCAGTACCAAAAACAAAAAACAAAAAAAATCCTAACAGGTACTACACCAACTGTGACCATGGTTTTGAAGCTAAAATAAGTTGTTTGACAAGACTTATTCTGAATTATACTTTTACATATTCACAATTATTTATACTGATATAATTTAATATATATTTCATAAATGACCTTGAATGAATTTGGATAAAGTGAACAATATCAGAAAAATTGAAGTTCAAGGTATATGGTCCCTATAGATATGCCTTTTAAAATAAATAAACGAAAAAGAACTCCTTACCTATACTTAATAAGAGGGTTCTCCTCTACTTGGAGCCAATCCACATCAGCTAGAGACTTCTGCACTGATGTGCCACCTCCTGTTGATGGCACTCTGGTTCAGTAAAGAAGTGGCAAGCCACCTTTTGCTAATAGGGGCAGATCTATTAGCCTAATTTAATTCTTTAAGGTCTTTTATAGAAGTAGAAGCTATTCCACATCTTGAGGTCGTGATTGGCAAAACAATCCAGTTATTCCATCTGCAAATCTACATATGTGCTCCTTTATTCATATAGTTTATATTATAATTGAAATTTTTGATAGCTTTTTAAACAAGTCTTTGAGAGTCTTTAAATACCAATATACACATCCTCTGTTTTGAATGAAATGCTTGAAGTTTCTCTATCAACTTTGCTGGTAGTTACTGTCCCCAGCAGCCTCCAGCAGGGACAGAACAGCCTCAGTAGGGCGTCAGCCTGAGTGGTGGCCTCAGGTGGCCTCATATTCACAATGACGATGTGAATGTTCAAGAGTTTTTAGTGCTGGGTCTCCTGGGGAGACCACAGTGTGCCCAGAGAGAACACACGCAGAGGTTAGGGAGTTCAGATGGGAGCCAGGGGTGTGGCATCTAGCAGTGGTGTAAGTATTCAAAGCTGGACACCCAGGGGACGTGATGTTATGAAAGCACTTCCCTTTTGACATCCCCTGATCTCTAACCACCTCCCCAGATTGCTGCTGGACTGGGGAGGGCAGGGCACAGGAGGAGGCTACACAAGGCCCAGAGCTCCTCCCAGAACAGCAGCCTCTCTTCTTTGGTTTGTTTGTTTGTTTTTATAAACTGGCCTAATTTAATTCTTTAAGGTCTTTTATAGAAGTAGAAGCTATTCCACATCTTGAGGTCACAAATTCTAAGAGCTTATACATAACCTGTTAGATGTCTTCATTCTATCTGTCCCTGGTTCATCCCTTTCAATTTTCAAAAGTTTTCAGTGGCAGGGTTGCTGAACAAACTTGTGATATTACATAGATTTTAGCTACAGCATCTCTCAAATGTTCTTCTTGGCTTCCTGACACTAGCCTGCCTCTGGGATGATCTGCATCCCAGGAGAGTTGGGACAGATAAAAAATTATCCCAATACCATTAAAGTTAAAATTTGGGCCAAATAATGATGAAGAGAAATAATGTCCACAAAGAAGCAAGGAAAAAATGAACAAGAAGAAGAGTATAAGTACCAGGCATGGTGGGTGGCCCACCTGTAATCCCAGCAGCTTGGGAGGCTGAGATAGGAGGATCGTGAGTTCAAAGACAGCCTCAGCAACTTATGGAAGCCCTAAGCAACTCAGCGAGATCCTGTCTCTAAATAAAATATTTTTTAAAAAGGGCTGGGGATGTGGATCAGTGGTTAAGTGCCCCTGGGATCAATTCCTGGTACCAAAGAAATAAGAGTATAAGTGTGAATAAAGCCAGATAACTTTCTTCTTCTCTATAGTTGTTTATGTTTGGAACAAGATTTATAACATGGGTCATGGTTCCAAATGTATGTAGAGGAAATACCTAAGACAGTCATAATCTTAAGGGAGGATGTAAAGAAACATAAGCTGAGATAAGATTTCTACATTTCACTCTAGCTGGTACAATGTGAGTAGATAGTGAGAAGCTGTGTAGAAATAATTTAGTAGCCAGAGAAACCACTAAAAAAGTTAGACACAGAGACTGAGTCCAAAAGCTTAGATAAATCAAATTAAATTCCAAAAACAATGTGGAAGAAACTAGCAGGAAGGCAAGAAACAGAAACACAAAAACAGAAAAAATAAATGGAAAGTAAATAACAAAGCCAGGCTTTCACCCTCACTTCCCAATCATTGCACCAACTATAAATGTAAATGACTGAAAAATAGTTAAAAACGGTTTAAGTGCTAGCAATTTCTATTGTTCCTCCGTACAGTTCCCATACTTTTTATTCTCCTGTTTATAGGTTCTTTTTAGTTACACATAACGTTAGGATTTTTTTTTTTGGTACTGGGATTGAACCCATGAGTGCTTCACCACTGAGCCACATCCCCAGCCCTTTCTATGTTTTTATTTAGAGACAGGGTCTTGCTGAGTTGCTTAGAGCCTTGCTAAGTTGCTGAGGCTGGATTTGAACTCGAGATCCTCCTGCCTCAGCCTCCTGAGCTGCTGAGATGACAGGTGTGCACCACCGCGCCCAGCTAGGATTCGTTTTGATGTGATGATAAAAGCATGGAATATAATTTGTTCTGACTCAGTCCCTAGCACTTCTTTTTCTCCTCCACCCTCCTACTCTACTGGTTCTTCTGCTATTGGAGTCTTTTCAGTCAGTGTCTTGTGGATGTTCATGGTGGTGACACTGACTCTGGTGTGTCCACATAGGACACAGGAAAATTGGGTCAGATTCATTCCCTCTTCTGTCCTTATCTCACCCCTCTCAGTCCCTGCCCTCTGCTCCAGTGACCTTCCTTCTATTTTTCTATCTTCCTGCCTTGGATCAGCTTCTGCATGTCAGAGAAAATATCCAACTTTTGACTTTCGAGGTCTGTCCTATTTCACAAGCACTATAATCTCCAGTTCCATCCATCTACTGGAATGCCATGATACCATTTTCTTTATGGTTGGGTAACACTCCATCATGTATGTACAGCACCTGTCTTTATCCATTCATCTGTTGAAGGGCACCTAAGTTTGTTCTATAGCTTAGCTATTGTGAATCGTCCTGGTATAAATATTGATGTGGCCGTGTCACTGTAGGATGCTGATTTTAGATCTTTTGGATCTGCACCAAGGAGTGGGACAGTCAAGTCACATGGTGATTCCATTCCTAGTTTTCTGAAGAATCCCATACTCTTTTCCATAGTGGATTACTAATTTTCAGTCCCACCAGCAATTTATGACTATACCCTTTCCCCACATCCTAGCCAACATTTATTGTTACTTGTATTCTTGATAATTGCCATTCTGACTGGAGTGAGATGAAATCTTAATGTAGTTTTAATCTGCATTTCTCTAATCGTTAGAGATGTTGAACATTTTTTCCTATATTTGGTGATTATATTTCTTCTTTAGAGAAGTGTTTGTTTAGCTTATTTGTCCATTTATTGATTGAGTTATCTGTTTTGGGGTGTTAGGTTTTTTGAATTGTTTGCATATTCTGGATATTAATGCCCTGTCAGAGATGCAGGTGGCAAAGATTTTCTCCCATTTTGTAGGCTCTCATTTCCTTTGTTATGCAGAAACTTTTTAATTTGATGCCTTCCCACTTGTTAATTTTTGGTTTTATTTCTTGCATCTTAGAAATCTTGTTAAGGAAGTTCATTTCTGAGCCAACATGTTGGCGTGTGGGGTCTATGTTTTCTTCTAGCAGTTATAAGGTCTAATTCTTAGGTCTTTGCTCCACTTTGAGTTGATTTTTGTGCAGAGTGAGAGATAGGGGTTACATTT
The DNA here is from genome assembly GCA_028644305.1 of Xerus rutilus. Taxonomy (NCBI): domain Eukaryota; kingdom Metazoa; phylum Chordata; class Mammalia; order Rodentia; family Sciuridae; genus Xerus; species Xerus rutilus. Next base: position 7,201 of record JAQQSJ010000397.1, read on the forward strand.
CATTCTTCTGCATATGGATTTCCAGTTTTCCCAGCACCATTTGTTGAAGAGGCTATCTTTTCACTAATGTATGTTTTTGGCCCCTTTGTCTGGTATCGGCTATGTGGGCCTGTTTTCTATTCTATTCTATTCCATTGGTCTTCATGCCTGTTTGGGTGTCAGTACCATGCTGTTTGTGTTACTATAGCTCTGTAGCATAATTTGAGGTCCAGTATTGTGATGCCTCCTACTTTGCTCTTATTGCTAAGGATTGCTTTGGCTATTCTGAGTCTTATTTTTTGAAATGAATTTCATGATGGCTTTTTCTAGTTCTATGAAGAATGTCCTTGGTATTTTGATAGGGATTGATTTGAATCTATATTACATTTTTTAAAAATTTTTTAGTTGTAGGTGGACACAATACTCCATTTTTATTTATTATTCTTATTTGGTGCTGAGGATCAAACCCAGTGCCTCACCCATGCTAGGCAAGTGCTCTACCACTGAGTCACAGTCCCAGCCCGAATCTATATTATTTTTGACAATATTAATTCTGCCTATCCAAGAACATGAGAGGTCTGTCCATCTTCTAAGGTCTTCATCCCTTTCTTTCTTTAGTGTTCTATAGTTTTCATTTTGGAGCAGACTCCATGATTTTTATCTGATGCTTTGTGTTTACTGTCTTTCAAAGAGAATCCACATGCCAGTTGTTAGCTTTCAGCACCACGAGGGATTAAGTCTCTGCACTACAATATCCACAGCCTATAGGAATAGTCCCCTGCATACACCCCAGAACTGAAACAAAGCAGGCAAAATGAGCCAAGCCCTTGTTCAGGGCATAGAAATGCAGTCTGGACTGTGGAACCACACCTTTGGGGTTCCCTCCAGCTGTGGCTGGCCACCATTCTGACCCATTGTTTAATTCTGACTATAGATTAGAGCAGGAAAAGTCTGTTGATGAGATAATATGCTACTCATCATGGCTTTTCCTATATTCCATTTTGACAAAAGTTTTGGTGCTACACTGTGCCTCTGTGTGATATAGAAGGTGTTGCCAGCAAAAGAGGGTGACAGGGGAGGAGAGATCAGGTCAGGGCCCTGAGCAGGGCTGTGGCTGCCTGGCCTTTGGTCCCTGGGATCCTATGCCTGCAGTCTCACATGAGTTCAGGTGACATCACCCAGGCTTACAGTTGTGCCTCTCTATGGCTTTCTTAGTAAAGTGAGAGCAGCAGAGCAGGAATAGGGAAATATGAGGTCAGGGTGGAGCTCAGTGACAGAATGCTTGCCTGCAGGCTCATGGTCCTGGGTTTGATTCCTCACACAAGCTCATGTTTCACATGAGCTTTTGGAGGACACCTCACATCCAAACCATACAGTTGTCATTAAAATGAATAGTCAAGACACAGGTTGGGAAGAAATGTTTTGGAAACCTATATCTGACAAAGGAGTGTTATGAGAATAAGTAATTCCTACAATCCAATAAGAAATAGGTGAACAACTCAAATTAGGCAAAAGATTAAAACAGATGGTTTTCAAAGGAAAACACATGAATATCCTATAAGCATAGGAAAAAGAGCTCAACATCATTAATGTCATTAGATAAACATAAGTCAAAGTTTCAGTGAGACACCAGTACATATCCATCACAAGTTTAGCTAAAATTAGAAAGACTGATGATAACAAATATTGCCAAGAATTTGGAGCAATCAGTCTCATGTATTTTTGGTGGAAATGTAAAGAGTTACAGCCACTTTCAGAAAACTTCAGGCAATTTCTTACAGAATGAAAAATATACCTGCACTATGACTTGGTATCTTGGTCTTAGTCTCTTTTCCATTGCCAAAACAAAATACCTGAGGCTAGACACGTTATAAAGAAATAAGGTTTACTTTGGCTTGGGTTCTATCCAACATCTGTCTGTTGCTGGTGAGAGTTTCATGCTGTGTCTCTCATGGCAGAGAAGCAGAGAGGGGAAGGAGCATATGCACAGGACAGCCAGTGAAGGAGGCTGGCCCACTTTATATCCACCCCACAGCAACTCCTCCAGGCACGTGGGACCTCACCTGCTCCTACAAGGTACACGTTGATCCTCCGAGGTGGTGCCCCACGACCTAATCACCTCCACTCGGCCCCATACCTTAATGTTCTACCACCTCTTCATACTGCACATAGGGAACCAACTTCTAGCACCTGACCCCAGACCACATCCAAATCATAGCAATTTCCACTCCTCATCATTTACCCGAGGGAACGGGAAACATGTGTCCACCAGAACCTTGTAAAATAATGCCCATGACAGTTTTTTCATAGTCTGCAAATGGAAACACACTGGGTGTCCATGAAGAGATGAATGGAGACACAAACGACAACACCTTCACACAATGGAATTCTAAGTAAGACACGGTAACCAGCTACTCATACACCTAAAGGCAGTGGGTGAGCCTCCTACACACCGAGCAAAAGGAGCCGGACAGAGAGAGAGGACATTTTTCTATTGTTCCACTTACCAGAAATTCTGGAATAGATCACACTAATCTTTAAAAAATCACAATGTCATTTGCCTCTTGAGGTGGAAGGAGAGGTTTTTCTTGGAAGGAACAGGAAGAACTTAATAGTTGCAAGATCCGTAATAAAAAAGAAGCACAAATATTAAGCTGTAGCTTATGACATGCTGCTTAAGTGTTTGTGAGGAGGTGCCTGAAAACTCCCCTTTACTCTGAAGTGCATGGTGAAAAAAATAGTGCATTGGTAGAAAGAGAGATGAAGGGCAGATGTATAGGTGTGTGATAAAGCAAGTCGAGAAAAATGATAAGAGTAGAAGCTCAACGGTGAGTATATCTAGGTGCTCACAGAATTCTTTCCATTTTACTGTGTGTTTTGGATCTGTCGTAATAAAATGTTAGAAATATTACATATTGTGTCAGTCAGCTTCTCATCACTGAGACCAAAATGCCTGACAAGAGCAACTCGGGGGAGGAAAGATTTATACTGGCCCACAGTTTCAGAGGTCCAGTCCATGGCCGCCCGGCTCCATTGCAGAAATGACTTGGCAGAAGGGCATGGAGGATGAAAGCTTCTCTGCTCAAGGCAGCCAGGAAGGAGAGTGGGGTGGGGAAGGGGCTGGGGAGGTCGGTCCTTCTGGGACACACCCAGTGATCCACTTTCTCCTTCCAGGTCCCACCTCCCACTAGCCCATTCAGCTGCTGATAGGTTGGTCCATCAAACCAATAGGGTCAGAGCCCTTAGGATTCGTTCATTGCCTAAAAGACCTCCAGACCTTGTCACATTGGGGACCATGCTTTCAACACATTAGTTTCTGTGGGGACACTGCCAATCCAGACCAGAACACATACATAGCTCATGTGTCTTCTTGTGACCAGAAAGCACATCCCTGGGCTACAGGACTCAAAACGACAGCTTTCATTCCATGTTGGACAAGTCTCTCTAAATACTATAAAACTGAAAATCTGATGTGTCCAGTTTCACAAAATCCCAAATGTCTACATACCTGATTCATTCAAAGGTACCCCATTGATCCACCCTAAGACAAAAAAAGGTGGAAGATAAAAGACACCTTAGTAATATAAACCTATGCCTGAAGACATCCTGGGCCTGTGAGAGGGATCACGAAGCAACTGGCCTCCTAGAGGTCCATGGCAGGTGAACATAGGTGCTTACCACGGCCCTCAGAGACGTGGCTGAGAACAACAGGGTCTGGGATTACTCCACGACTTCCTGTCAATCTGCTTTCAGATTGCTTTTATCCTCTTCCTCTCACTTCTACTTGTGGTCCAATAAACTCAGAGTCTCCACCCATCCACTGAAACCACAGGGCACAGACACTATTAATTCCACAGAAAACACCCGTCGGAGACTTCCTGATGCTGATTGTAGATCAACACTCAAAAGCAGCATTCTGTTCTGACTGATATTTTCGGGACAGTAAGACAGACAATTGTATGATCAAGGTCTCAAGGGAAAGCCAGGTGTAGCCTAACATCGTTCCTTAAAAGGATTAGTATTTTAAAGCCGAGAAAATTCCTCTCCACAAGGAGAGCTGGAGAGCTTATACCTTTCATTTCATTATGCATTCCAAAAGTCAGGCAAAGACTGTGCAGGCAGAGAGAGGCAAGAGACACCTGGCATTGGGGTGGTTCCCTCTTCCTCTGTGCTCAGTGTCCTCAGCTGCTTTCCAGGTGCCCAGGGTCTTCAATGGAATGACAAGGCGTGGGTCCTCTTGCCACTTCTGTCTCTTCTTCTACACTTCCCACTCACCCATTTCCTTCTCCACCCATCTTCCTCCCAAGAAAAACATGGATAGTACCTCATGACCTTTTCCAGGGCCTCACCAGGTAACACACCAATTAATCTGCCCATCCCACCCCTGACAAACAAGAACAGAGGAATGGCTGCATGGGGAGCCCCTGGATGATACCTGTGCTTTTGCGAAGTAACTTTTAATACCAAACTTCAAAGAATGAATAAAATGTACACCCTGAGGATGCCATTTGAACAATTTCAGAAATACTGAAAGCATTCAGTATTTTCGGGACTCTGAGAAGCCCTTCAAGACCTGATTCCCGAAATTTAATCACATTGTTCTCTTGGAAACACCAGGAAAGACTTTTTTTCCTGGTGCTGGGGACCTCATTATTTTCTTAATGTGAAATACTCACAAGCCTTTCAAACCTCCTCAGATTCATTGTATCACCATTTCCACAGGTATAAACTGTGTTTCTAAGTCATGTTCATGAACCTGGGAAGCACAGGGGATGGGGAGGGAATCATGTTCAAGAAGTGATACAAACTTGGGGTGGAGGGCATTTTCCAGGGAAGAGTGGGAACACTTCAGGTTCTGAAAGTGATCAGTGACTTCACAGAGGTGGAGCGATCCTGCTTTCTGCCTACTTCCCCTCTGTGGCACAGGAGACCCACTTTCTAGGAAAGCTGATGCTCCACTTCTGGGTCCAAGGCTGGAGGGCCTCCAGAGCTCATGAGCATCGTGGATGGAGCAAAACCAGCAAAAAAGGAACCAAAGGCCATTAGTTGAAGCCTTTATTAAAAACACTGCAACCCAGTGACAGCTCAGGATGAGTGCCCCGCAGAAGCCAAGAAGCTTGAAGGTTTTATGTGACTGACTTAAGAAGTCAGTTGTCCAAGTTGAGTTTTGTTCCAAGTACTGCTTGCTGCTGGAGTTCTTGGAAGGTCTGGGAACTGAGGTGGTGTTGTTCAAGGGACAGCATGGCTGGAGCTGTGGTGGAGCTGGCGCCTTGGGGTTTAGCAAGAAGGGTGGGGAGAGTAGTTCAGGCTGAGGTCTCACTGGAGTCAATGAAAGCACCAGTGAGTCACCTTCTTTCTTACCAGCATGACAGAAAAGAGTCCAACTGCTTTCTTATGAGCCTGTTCTACATTTCAATGTTGCAGTTTAATTAAATACTAACGAGTAGCTCTTGATCGTGAGTTAAATATGAAACACTGAGAAGCAGCAAAGTTATAGGTTGTCAAAGTAGCACCTTAATCCCGGACTCCCCTGCTGTAACCTTGTACCTCCTGGAGTCAGGCAGCGTGAGTCTTCTAGTTTTGTTTGTCTTTTTCAAAATATATATGCTATTCCAGGTGCTTTTGAATTTTCATGAAAGTTTAGAATTCATCTGTCCTTGAATAAAAATTGTTATAGTCATGTTTGGGTTGTATTGCATTTATGCACCAAACTCGCAACATCAGCAGATTTTTGACAAAGTTACCAAAGCAACTGAGAAAGAAAAATGTTTAATGAACTGAAAATATATTTAACCTGTGGATATCTACATGAACAAGATATGTCTCCCAACCCACACCGCAAACCAGACCTAAAAATTAATTCAAAATGGAGGATAACCTACGCGTAAAAACTGAAAATATAAAGAATCTAGAAGAAAACAGAGGAAACTACGCCACCTTGGAGAAAGGCAAAGATCTCTTAGAAAACAATAAGCATATTTTAAAAATGGTGAATTATGTTTCATTAAAATTCAAAATTTTTATTCAACAAAAACCCTAATAAACAAAGTGAAAATGCAAGTCATGGAATGAAAGAAAATGTTCTAAAGAAATGTGTGCACTAATGAACTTGTACCCAGGCTACATAAAAATGCCTTCAAGCTAAAAATAAAAAGACAGGCAGGAGGTATAGCTCTGTGGTGCAGGGGTCACTTAGCATATGCAAGGCCCTGGGGCTCCAGCCCTGGGACTGAGAAAACAAACAAAATAAATAAATAAAAATCAAATATTAAAACAGGAGAAGTCTCAAACTGGGTGTAGTGGTGCACACCTGTAACCCCAGCAGCTCGGGAAGCAGAGGCAGGAGGATGGCAAGTTCAAAGCCAGCCCCAGCCACTTAGCAGGGTTCTAAGGAACTTAGCGAGACTCTGTCTCAAACTAAAATTAATTAATTAATTAAAAGGGCTGGGATGGTGATTCAGTGGTTAAGCACCTCTGAGTTCAATTCCTGGTAACAGAAAAAAAAAAGAAGAAGAAATGCTGAAGCCACAGGGTGAAAGTAGGGCACTCCCCTTCCCTCAGCCCAAGGTCCACAAATTATTGGGAAATAAAAAACAAAGTCACCTACTCAGTGGAGGAAGGGTCAGGAAATGCTCCCCAGACCAAGATCCTGTGTGAGTATAAACCAGAGACCAGCTCCTCTTGAGAAAGGAGAAAGAAATTCATTCAATCTCATACCAAAACAGTCTCAAGCAGAGTTTGGTTGCCACAGGCAGGAGGAGGAAGAAAGGTGTCCTGCCTCTAAGGCTCAGCCTCACAGGCCCTCAGGCTGAGCCTGGACCAGGAGAACACTCCTCCACCCACCAAGCCTGGCCCTGAGGACTAGTCTCCCACACAAGAGGAGGCAAGACATCTGCAGGACACATGCAGGCATATAGGATGGCCTATAGGATGGCCGAAGGCTGAGCACAGAACAGGAAGACTGAGCAAAGACCCTCGGCACCCAGGTCCAACAGAGCACAAAATGATTGTTTCAATATGCTGGAGGACTTGGAAGTCTGGGGCACACTGAAGGTGATGATATGAAGAACAGAATTCACACAAAGCTCCACCACTCAGGAGACTGACACTCAAGAGATTGACTATGGAAGAAGTCACATTCCCATTTCTGGATATAAATACCTTTTGGCCTCAGTCTTTACTATTCTCTAGATCTGTTATCCATCATGCAATCAAAACTTAGGAAACACTCCAAAGGTAAACAAATGAAACAACCACTGTTGAAGTAAAGCCACCAGCAAAACCAGACTCAAAGATGATCATGAAGTTGGAACAAGAGAACGAGGAGTTTAAAATAACCATGATAGACATGTCAAAACATATGAAGTAGGGAAAATGGGGATAATGTGGATGAACACTTGAGTGAATTCAGAACAGAGAAAACAACTAAGTCAGATCAAAAAGTTAGAAACAAAACATACGTAATCAGAGATGCAGAGATCTTTAACAGGTTTGCAGCAGACGGGAAATCACTGAAGAATCAGTGAATAAGAACACATGCCTGGAAGAAATTATCCAAACTGACATCTTGAGAGAAGGATTAGTGGAAAAATAGAGCAGAGAGGTCATGTAACAATCTCAATATCAAAACTAGTAACCAAAGGTCTAACATACATGCAATTGGCGCCAGGAGGAAAAGAAGAATCAAAATATTCTAAGAGGCCCAGAAGGAAAAGAGGGCAAAAGAAGCATCTTAAAGGATAATGGACAAGGATTATTCAAAATTACTGAAAGATAGCAATCAAAAACATTTCTATAGAGCCACCTGGACACACCAAAGTAACATGTCAAAGCAAACCAAAGATTCAAAAGAAAATACTAAAATCAGCCAAAGCAGAAAATAGACATTACATAGAGATGAACAAGGAAATGGGTCATAGAGGATTTTTTTTTTATGTCAGAAACCATTTACCCCAAGCCAGGTGCAGTGGTGCACTCCTATAATCCCAGCCACTTGGGAGGCTGAGGCAGGAGGATCACAAGTCGGAGGCCATCCTTGGTAACTTAGCAAGACCCAGTCTCAAAATTAAAAAAATAAAATAAAAAGATTTGGGATGTAACTCAGTGGTAGGGCTGAGTTCAACCCCTAGTAACAAAAAAAAAAATGAGAGACAGAGATAGAGAGGGTGAAAGAAATGAAATTCTGCATACATACTCCAGATGACAACTCCATAACAGCCTTAACCCTACTGAAAGAAAACACCATGGACCAATAACTCTATACTAGGTGAAAAGTACCATCCCAATGTGAGGGTGAAATACAGACATTTTCAGGAAACAGGACTTGCAAGCATCCACCAACAGCTAACAGGCACTACAAATACATGAATACATAAATATTTCCCCAGCAAAACACACACACACACACACACACACACACACACACACACACACAATGTCAGAAGAAGGCCTTCGGGAAAGCAGCAAGATCCCAGACAGAAAGTTATGTCTACCCAAAGGAACCAAGGAGGACTGCAGGTAGTTGAACTAGGAATAGGTACCACACATAGATTTCCCTACTTCAGTTACCCTGCAATGGAGACACCAAGAGATGCTCCATGACATCATCCATTGGTGAAATTCAAATGAAGGTTAGGACAAATCCCCACTAAAGAAGAAATCATAAACTCTGAAAGCACAGGAGCTGAACAGGACCCAGAGCCTCCGGGTCCCTCCTACACGGTGAGCGGGATGTCAAGGACGAGCTCACTCTGCAAAATAATCCTGCAGTTCTTCATGCAATGGAGCATACTCCTGCCAGAGTCTACAATTGCGCTTCTCCTAAAATACAGAAAGTGTGGTCACACACACGTGGGACATGAGTGTCCACATCAGCTTTATTTGTAACAGCCCAAACTTGAAAACGGCACAAATGCCCTTCAGTGGGTGAATGGATTTTTGGAAATGGATCCATCTGTGTACTGGAATCCAACCCAGACATAAAGAGAGCCAACGGTGGACACGGGCAACCATGTGAATGGAGGAAGAGGGAAAGCAAAGTAGGTTTTTCTAGTAGTTACACAATGAATAGCAGAAATCAGCTGATCTCAAAAACCGAAAATGAAGAATGCTTTCTGGGGCTGGGGTTCTGGCACAGTGGTAGTGTGCTCGCCTAGCACGCATGAGGCACTGGGTTCAATCCTCAGCACCACATAAAAATAAAGATATTCTGTCCACTTACAACTAAAAAATAAATATATATATATATAAAGAATGCTTTCTGAAGTCCCTTTATAGAAAGGGACAGGATACAGAATGTATAACCACAGCTACATCCAGCCTAGACATTTTTGTGTACATATTTGTCCAAAAAGCTAGCTGGAAAGTGGGTTCATAGTTTATATTCTTACAGAGTACTCAAAATTTTATATCACTAAAGAAATAAATATGCATAGAGAACTCAGTAAAATTCTCTGCCATTTGAAGAAAGATATTAAGTCTTTTGCAGTTAATGTTTTCTTGGAGGTGATCTCCAAGACCTGCCCACCTCCACAGAGGTGGAGGTGCCCACCCAATCAGATCATTTTTCTATTTTAAACACTTCGAAACTCCCCATGTCTAAAAATGGAACTGGGTTGGAGATACGGGGTTGGGTTTGTAGAGCATCTAGGGAGACAGGAAGCAAAGTCACTAAAATCTTGAATCTCTCTGAAAGCATCAAGATCTCAATGGCATTTAAAAGTACAATTTTAAGCCAGGCATAGTAGCACAGCTCATGTGTTCACAGCTCAGGAGCATGCAGGGTTCTCGGCATGATGCTGGTGGCTACCAAGACCTGCCCACCTCCGCAGCTCAGCTCCCAGCATCCCTCTCCTGCCCCTCCCACCCAGACCAACACGCGAAGTTATCCCCATTATTTTATTGAGATCTCACACCTGACACATACTGACCCATTTAGAGAAGAGGGATTTGGGGCTGAGAGAAGTTACACTTGATCTCCACCTGCACACCTTTGCCATCTACTTCTCCGCCTGTCTGCCCTCATGTCTCTTCTGCCTGGACAGTCCCTCCCTCCACTCCCTGCCACCTACTTTTTCTTGAAGATTGTGTTCAGGCATCCACACAAGGAAGCTTTCCTGGTCCTCAGCCCCTCCTTTTCTGTGCCCCTGTAAGCCCCAGGCACAGCTCTGTCCATGCTAGACTGCAAGCTCCTAAGGACTAGAACTTTCCTCTTTTGTTTTAGAGTTCCCAGCATTCTGCTCAGTACTGATTAGTTGTACGTGCTCAGTATTGTTTGATGAAGGAATGAATGATAATAAAGGCATATGGAGGAATCAATGGAAGCATCTTGTGATCTATAAGAAGATGCAAATGGCAATTTTCTACCACTGCCACTAAACAGAGGCATTTCACAATCTATAAATAAGCTTCCAGTAGTCAAAGTTAATGAGATGTCATAACATCCATATGTTACTACATGCGATGGTTTTCTAATGTGAATAGCTAAAATGATTCCTTTTGGCTTACTAATTATTAGAAATCATTTTTGTAATCTATACCAAAAGGCTGCAAATAACAAAAACAAATTGCTTTTCTACAGATCTTTAAATCAATAATTCTTATGTTTACCTGTCATCACTGTATGATGGGGGCCACATGCTGGGCATTGAGCTACATGATAGTCCCCAACTCATTTTTTGTTTCTTGATACTGGAGTTGAACCTAGGGGTACTCTACCACTGAGCTACACCCCCAGCCCTTTTCGTGTTTGTTCTGAGACAAGGTCTCACTAAGTTGCCCATACTGGCCTTTGAACTTGAGATTCTCCTGCCTCACTTCATCTCCCGAGTTTCTGGTATTACAGGTGTGCACCAACACACCAAGTTATCCCCATTATTTTATTGAGATCTCACACCTGACACATACTTACCCATTTAGAGAAGAGGGATTCGGGGCTGAGAGAAGTTACATTCCACACCAAAGATTATAGAAACTAATAAGCAACAGAGTCTGGCCATGAATGCAAGTCGGTCTGACTGTCAAAAGAGAAGTCACTAAAATATTGAATCTCTCTGAAAGCATCAAGACCTCAATGGCATTTAAAAGTATAATTTAAGCTAGGCATGGTAGCACAGCTCAGGAGGCTGAGGCAGGAGGATTGTAAACTCAAGGCCAGCCTCAGCAACTTAGCCAGCCCCTGTTTCAAAATTAAAATAAAATAAAAAAGGACTGGAAGAGCATCTCAGTGGTAAAGCACTTCTGGGTTCAATCCCAAGTACCAAAATATAAAAAATAAAATAAAACTACAACTTTATCCAGAATTGGAGGGTATAATATGTTTAAAATACATCTTCAAAAACGTTTTTCATATATATATAATGACAGGTTGAAAGTATCAAAAATATCAAAACAGAAACAAAATTAAGATTATCAAATTAAATTATTAACTAATGTTGAGAAGCATGATCCTGAACTCTCTGGTGAACACGAACAGCATTGTCACCACTGACCAGTCTCCACTCTTGAGAATCCCCAGCACCTCCACAGGGGACAGCAATAGCAGCTCTTTCCCTCTGTGGGAAGGGCCCCCTGCATGCCAGATGCTTGAAGCAGCACTTCCAGAGAACCCAGGCCTGTGTTCCTGGGAGGCTTTGGTGGCTTGCAGGAGAGTTTTCCTCATTGTAAATTACTTTTTAATATTTTTAGTGGTAGATGAACACAATACCTTTATTTTGTTTATTTAGTTTTTTATGTGGTGCTGGGGATCGAACCCAGTGCCTCATGCATGCTAGGCAAGTGCTCTGCCGCTGAGCTGCAGCCCCAGCCCTCTCACTGTAAATTTTGAAGATTCTCTTAAATAATTTCGAGGATCCCCAAAGATCCTATAATTGGGATCCTATAATTACATAAACCTAAGTGTTTTAACTTGAACCCTAGCATGTCAGGCTCACTCAAGGCCAAATGGGACTGAATTTGACCACATGTTAATCTTCAAAAATGAATAAAAAGACACAAGGAAGGCTCAACCACAAGACGATTATAACCCAAAATCATAAACACAAAACAAAGCAATGTCTTCCCTGGAAAGATTTTTATCGTATTTGAGAATTCCTAGCTCATACAGGTGAGTGACAGGGTAACCCACATGCAGAAACCCAGCCACGATAAAAGATCAGAGGGCATTCTGAAAGTCGCCTGCTTCTCACCGAGAGCTGGACGCTAGAGATGCCCCAACCATTGCTGAGGAACGAGAGGCTCCATGGAGAGCAGCAAGGGGCTGGACTGCTTGGTGTTTCCTCCTCCTGGTGCAAGGTATCTGCCGAGAAAATCACCCACCCACACCACAGAGTAAAGGATTGGGCCTTGGCAAAGTCCTGATCAACCACACTATTGGAAAATCAGTGTGAGCCGGGACGGGGAGGGTGCACTTGTGATTCCAAGGACTCAGGAGACTGAGGCAGGAGGATCACAAGTTCCAGGCCAGCCTGGAAAACTTAGCATGACCCTGTCCCAAAATAAAATAAAATAAAAAAGGGCGGGAGGTGTAGCTCAATGGTAGAGTGCCCCAAGGTTCAATCCACTGTAGTAAAGAGGAGGCGGAGGCGGGAGAGGAGGAGAGGAGAAAAGTTGAGTGTGGACCAAGACACCCCCAAGGGAGGACAGTGTGGTGGTCTCTGTGCTTCATGTATACATCATGTGCTTCATGAGAGATATACATCTCTGTGCTTCATGAGACACATCAGCAGCCTGGTCGGCTGGACACTACCCTCCAGGGGCAGGTGAGCAGCCTTGGAAACAGTGCTGGGAGATGCATGGAAAGAAAAGAAACTTGATGTAGACTCCAGGGTGGGGCAGCTGGCAACACTAGAACAGTTCCCAAACAACTGTCTTATTAGGGAAGGCACTTGGGTGTTACTCAGTGTGGCCAGGGATCATCATGAGATATACAGTTGTCCCTCCACCCAGGAGCACAGTTCCAAGACACCCGCTTTATTTAGTTTAGTTTGATCCTCAGTGAGCAAAATCTGCAGAAGCTCAAGTCCTTAACATCATCTGTCTGGAACCTACCATCCTCCTGTGTATTTTGACCATCCCTAGATTGCAGATGATACCTACCACAGTGTAAATGTCTGTAAGAGTTGTTGTACTGAATCATTTAGGAAATGATGATCAAACAATCTGTGCATGATCAGTATAGACACAATTTTTTAAACAATATTTCAGTGGAATTCACAGACATGGAACCTGTGGATACAGAGGATTGACTGATAACAACAGCTCACAGCAAGACGAAATCGGCTGAATTATGTTATGTGCATTTATGAACACACACAGCAAAGCCCACTATTGTGTGTAATTGTAATGCATCAGGTTTTTTTTAAAGGCATGCTAGGAGATCTCTAATAGTCGATCTGTACTTCCTTCTGCCTAGAAATATTTGATTTTAAAACCACTAGCCAACAATGAACCAATGAAACTGTGCACTAGGCACTTTCCCTTTTGTGATTTTATTTAGTTTAGTTTCAGCCTCCGCATAGCCCCACAAGGTCATTATCACGATCCTCTTTTTAGAGAGGAAGCAGACCGTTAGAGGAGTTCCTTGAGGTCACTTGCGACTGGTCTCAGAGACTGAGCTGCAGTGGAGGGAGAACCTGGGCCTGAGCTTGGCCCTCATCTCCCTGCCACCATGCAGGGCTGCTCCAGGGCCCCCTCCAAATATCCCCCAAACCCCTTCACCTCTGGGATACTGCCTGGAAAACAGTTGGGAGAGAAATATGAGCCAAGCTTAGATTTGAACGTTACTCAAGGAAGATGCCAGAACCTGTACAATTTTTCTTTGTGCCTATTTTTCTTTTTTTGGAGGTGCTGAGGATTGCCCCCAGTACCTCATGCACACTAGGTAAACTCTACCACCAAGCCACATCCCCAGTCCTAGAACCTGCACAGACTATGGGGTTCCAGCCGAGTCAGACATTAAGGGTCTCTGGTGACAAGGGTGGCCACTGGATAATAGCAAGCCACATCTGGGCATGGAATCTCTCCACAGTCCTTCCAAATGCTGTCATTACCACAGTTCTTGATCTGGTACAACGTTCGGCTGACATTTGCAGCAAGGTTTCCAGGGACACTTGCTGTCCTAGGTGCCTTTTGTGTCTTTGGCTTTGCCACTCCAGTGACTCACAGGATGAACTCTGTATTCATTCCCGGCCTCCGTGAGTCTGTGGCAGGTATGCTGGCAATGCCATGTTCCTTCTCTGCATTGCAGGAAAGATCACCTAAGCCATTGCCTACTTGTCATATGGGATCTGCAGAGACCAACATCCATCCAGAAAGAATCCCGCAGAACACTGACAACCTGGAAGCTCAGCTAGCTGGCTTTACCTGGAATACACACTGGCTGTCTCCTCACTGCCATCCTGAGGCAAAAGCCTGAGATGACAGAGCCTGAACAAACTGCCAGCAACTGAACAGCCGTTTCTGAAATTCCTGTTGTCATTTCTGTTTGTTGAAAACTGTAACTATGTGTCAGATCCTTGCATATATTATTTTATTTAACACCTGCAGTGACAGATGAGGGACTGTTTTACAGTATAAGAAACTGTTAATTTCACACATGAGAAAACTGAAGCTCAAGAACTGTTGCCACACATGTGAGTCTGCAGGCCTGCAGGCAGCAGGGCAGGATCTGATCTCAGGACTGTCCATCTAGCCATGTCCTCTCCACCACAGCCTTTGGACTACAGAGAAACCAGGTTTCCCTGGTCACTTTTTTGCTGATTTATTTTCCCCTTACGTACTCAAGGAAGCAGAGTTAATTCCAATGTTCTGCACTGGGTTATAAAATCCGTGTTCCACTCAGCCCTGGGATTTGGAGAGGAAGGAACCCCAGAGCCAGACACTCCTATTCAACCAGACTACTTCTTTTTAACCTGACTTATTCATGGAATTCCCACATCTTTCAAATGAGAAAAGTGTTCACTACTTGAAAGAAAAGTCAGGGATAATAGAAATGAAAGTAACCGTGCGTGATTCAAACTTCATTCCCTGTGTTTCTACCTTATCTCAAAGCCTAAGATAGAACCAATGATTTAAAAAAATCACCTAAAAATCATTGTTTTAGAATACCTCTATCTCTATTCTCAACTGTAGCAGAGATTATATAAACAAGAAGATAGAGGGAGGAGGGGAAAATCAAAAAACTTGTACAACTAGCTTATGAGTCAGAACATTGACTAACCATTTAATTCAACCATAGAAAGAGGAAATTCCCTGTGGTTTAGCTGCCACTGTTGGAAACTGAGAAAGATCAAATGTACAAACTTAGTTTTCCACATCACAGCAATCCAAACATTTTTAAATCACCATACTAACCAGTGTCATTCACTGGTTTTCTGAGGGGTATTCAGAACCAGGCAAGGAAGCACAGCTGCTGAGCTCAGACCCCTCGGGCAGCTGGGCCTCTGCAGACACTCTCCAACAGAGTGTGAATTATGTCCCCCAGAGTTGGGGATAATGAAGATTTAAGGATGAGATGCTGAATTTCCCCTGAACTTTAAGAGAAATCTTTGAGAACAAACACAATTAAATGAATAAAAGAGATTTTGGTAATAACAAAATAACTGGTGGTTTTTCTTACTAAGAAAACTAACACTAATTTTTTTGTGCATATGTTAAACTACAAGAGAAGTCAAAGAATTATTCATAACCCACAATTCAGACAAATACTGTTAGTATTTTATAGTGTTCCTATTTATTATTTAGCAGTTAGGATAGTTTATCTAACATAACAAATTGCTCCTAAATCTTGGTGATGTAAGATTAAAGCTTTATTTCTGGACCAAACCCCTGTCTAGTATTGAGGGATGAAGAGAGCAGGAGGGCCCTCCAGGAACCCAGCTAGCCTTGAGTAGCTCCCCAGTCCCCTGAGCTTGGGGTCCTACCCTGGATCCCTAGTATCCGGTATCCAAGGAGAGTAAGAGCTTTTGAGAGATCAGTTCACAGGTGATCTGCTTACGATCCATTGGCCATAAGGGATCTGTGGCTACATCTAATCTCAAAGGGACTGAAAAATACATTGTGTGCAAGAGGGAGAAGGCTCGATGAAGAACAAGCCAATATCTGACACAGCTAGACACAGATGTGGGTATGGATGGAGATGGGTCTAGACATGGGCATGAATAATGGCTATGGAAATGAGCGTAGGTATAGTTGTGGGTATGGATATAGCCATGGGTGTGGACATTGGCTTTGTGCATGGATATGCACATACATATCCATTTTTCATAAATATTTATTTATATTACTTTTTAAAAAATATATAAAACTGGGGCTGGGGTTGTAGCTCAGTGGTAGAGCACTTGCCTTGCACATATGAAGCGCTGGGTTCCATCCTTAGCACCACATAAAAATAAAATAAAGGTATTATGTCCATGCACAACTGAAAAAAATTATAAAAAAATATATAAAACTGGGCTGGGAGTATAGCTCAGTGATAGAGCACTTGCCTAACACATGCTAGGCTCTGGGTTCAACCCCAGATGAGCAAAACAAAACAAAAAAGAAAAAAAGTACCTAAATGTATAAAACTGCATCTTAAGTGAGTGTAGTGGCATGAACCTGTGGTCCCAGGTACTGGGGAGGCTGAGTGAGGCAGGGGGACTGCTTTGTGCCCAGGACAGCCTGGGAAGTATAGCAAGACATGTCAGGAAGGAAGGAAGGAAGGGGGAAGGAAAAGAAAAGCTTACTTTTTTATTTTTAATACTTTAATTTCAGAACAAAAAACCAACCAAACAAAAATATATGATGCACAAGATTTCCTGCTTTAAACACAAGAGAGGAGGAAAAGAAGTGAAAGAAGGAGCAAAAGAAGCCTCTGGACTTCAGCAGAGGGAGGTGTGGGCAAAGGGGAACAGGGCCACTCAAAGCTGCTGTGGAGCCTTAGGGACACTATGCAGAGGGTTCCAGGTGCTCAGGTGGAAAGATGCACCTTTGCCACCCTCGAGCTGGGGGAGGATCTCTTTGGTCACAGCAGCGCCAGAATCCTCTGCATCACTGCATCTTCATCAATGCCTGAACTTGATCGTGAGGCAGCTGGAGTGGACCTGGACTCCTCCCGGGAGCAGCCAGAGGAGAGCAGTGTTGTTTCAAAGAGCAGCACCATCAGGTCCTTGATACCCTGTCCTCCTCAACCTTCTACTGCAGCATCTCCAAAATGGGACAGCCCACTGTAGAGTTGTCACAAAGTTGTCACAAAGTATCTGGGTGTGGGGACTTCGCTCCACACCTTCTTGTGGTGTACTTGTTAGCTTCTCTTCTCTAGAAAGTAACCTTTCCAGGCCTGGGCCTGTAGCTCAGTGGTAGAGCACTTGCCTTGAATGTGAGAGGCCTGGGTTCAATCCTCAGCACAGGAGGGAAGGTGGGGGAAGCTCCTTCTAGCTTATTTTTTCGTGGTGTATTTGTTAGCTTCTCTCCTCTAGAAACTAACCTTCAAAGAACTGGGTCTGAAAGTGGGTCCTCTCTCAACTTTTCTTCTCCCACATTCTCTCCTTCCTGTGGTCCCTGCCCCACTCAGAGCTGGGCTCAAGCAGCACCAACCCATAGATTTCCTCTCCACAGAATCTATGAATGGAAGCAAAGGAGAGAATTAACTCTGCTGTTAAAACTCAAGGTTGAGACCTTAGATTTACTGCCTGGAGGATATTCCTGTGCTCAAAAGGAGACTGCTAACAGAGTGACCAGCACTCAGTGACACAGCAAATGCCACATGCTTGTCCTGTATCTGTTTCTGTACCCTTAGCTGATGCCTTTTTGTGGTGTATTTGTTAACTTCTCTCCTCTAGAAAGCATGCACCACAGGCCTGGGCCTTTAGCTCAGTGGTAGAGCACTTCCCTTAAATGTGAGAGATCTGGGTTCAATTCTCAGTACAGGAGATAAGGTGGGGGATGTTACTTCTAACTTATTTTTTTTTTGTGGCGTATTTGTTAGCTTCTCTCCCCTAGAAAGTAACTGGGCTGAAGGTGGGTCCTCTCCCACCTTCTCTTTTCCCAAGTTTTATTCTCCCTGTGGTCCCTGGCTCACTCAGAGCTGGCTCGGGAAGTGCAGGTTGCACTTGAAGGTGCCAGGTGCATGCCAGTGCAACATGGACCTTGCCCACACTCCCCAACTCAGCAGAAAACCAGTGGAGGGGAAAACATTGATCAAGCCTAGTTTCAGTCCCCTTTGACTGGGGTGCTGCCCATGTGCTGAAGTCAGAAGCTGAGCACTCCCCACACTGACCCCTGGGCTTGCTGTCCCAGCAGAATGTTCAAGGACAGGCAGCTAATGAGCTATACAATGAGTGCCCACTCCAAGAAACCTATTAATTTCAAGCAAAGGAGTGAATCAACCCTGATTTCTGGCTTTAAATTTATTGCCCAGGGGATACTGTCCTATGCTCAAAGGCAGACTGCTAAGAGTCTGCCCAGCACTCAGGGACACAGACAATTCCATATGCTTGTCCTGTGTCTGGAAATGCACTTCTAACTCATTCCTTCTTGTGGTATATTAGTTAACTTCTCTCCTCTAGAAAGCAGCCCATACAGGACTGGGGCTGTGGCTCAGTGGTAGAGCACTCGCCTGAGATGTGAGAGACTCCGGTTCAATCCACGGCTGTGGATGTAAGTGGTGATGCTGTGAACGAAACTGAAGCTAAGTGATAACCCTTGGTGGTGGGAGGAGGTGGGTGAGGGAGGGGCTAGAGGGGGGCTGGAAGGGGAAGAGCTAAGTCAGAGGGAGGAGGCAGGTGGGAGGAGGTGGGTGATAGAGGGGCTAGAGAAGGGCTGGTGGGGAGAGGGGGCAGGTGGAAGGAGGTGGGTGAGGGAGGGGCTAGAGGGGGGCTCTCTCAGGGCAGCGTGGTCAGCCCTGAGCTGGCTGCTCGGCGCCATCTTGTGGCACGCCCCCACATTTGTCCCCACATGAATTCACCCTGCTGTGAAAACTCGAGCTTGTGACCTGAAGTTTACTGCCTAGGGGATGCTGTCCTGTGCTCAAAGGCAGACCGCTAGCAGGCTGCCCCGAACTCAGTGACACAGACAATTCCACGTGCTTGACCTGTGTCTGCAGCTGGACCTCTAGCTCAATCCTTCTTGTGGTGTATTTGTTCACTTCTCTCCTCTAGAAAGCAGCCCTCCCGGGCCTGGGCCCGTAGCCCGGTGGTAGAGCACTTACCTTGAACGTGGGAGACCCGGGTTTGATCCTCAGCCCAGGAGGGAAGTTGGGGGAAGTTACTTCTTGCTTATTTTTTATTCCTGGCGAATATGGTAGCCTCTCTCCTCTAGCAAGTAGCCCTCAAAGTACTGTGTCTGAAAGTGGGTCCTCTGCCAACTTTTCTGCTCCCACTTTCTCTCCTTCCTGTGCTCCCTGCCCCACTCAGAGCTGGGCTCAAGCAGCACCAGCCCATAGATTCCCTCTCCACCGAATCTGTGAATGGAAGCCAAAAAAGAGAATGAACCCTGCTCTTAAAACTCGAGCTGGAGACCTTCTATTTCCTCCTGTGCTCCAAAGGAGACTGCTAACAGGGTGACCAGCACTCAGTGACACCGCCAAGGCC
>JAQQSJ010003970.1:0-10969 GCA_028644305.1 Xerus rutilus
TCCCAGATCTCAAAGCTCCCACAAAGGTAATTTTGTCTATATATCATGGCAAAATTGTTGTTGTTTCAGAATTATACACATCCAGAATTTATTATGCTATCATCTTGCTCTGCATTTACTACATTTTATGTCAGAAACATCATAAAAACAAGAAAAAAATTAATTTAACTTAACTATCCTTTATTTTACACTCTACATATGAGGAAAACAAAGTCCTGAGAGTACACAATGATTTGACAAACAGGAAATAATCATTTCATTGGAAAATTAAGATTAAAATAACAGTATCTTGATTTCTAACATAGGAGTCTCTCAGGGAGTGAAAATGTTAATTCATAGATTTTAGGGACATGGTATATTTTGTGTTACTGAAGATCTTTTCTCTATTTCTCCAATCTGATCAATAAACTGTAGAGAATTTCTTGTTTTGAAGATAGTTTTTTGCTAATCAAAAAAGAATTCACTAATTGCTAATTTCAGAGAAAATTATTTGGATGGGAAATAAAATTTGGAGAAAGAGACTTTGTACATTCTCTTTATGTAACAAGATCTGGAGAAAAGGGAAAGGAGTAAGAATTGAAGATAGAAATACACTTTCAGGAGTTGTTGGGAGTCTGACCATTAAACTCTCAGAATGAATACACTGGAAGGGTACCATTATTAACACTTTCCCAAGTTCAAGTCATGGATTACCTGGAGAAAATGTGCTTCAGGATGCCAGGGGAAATCTACCAATAGAGATGGATCATACACCACCTGAACTGCTCTTCCCAGGCCTAGTGACTGATACTACTATCATCAACTCAGTGCTTATACCAAGACTGGAGTTAGAAAATACTGTGCCCATTATTCCTGCTAACCAATATCCACAGATTTCATAAGGTAAATTCTTCTTTTTCTTTCTTTGTCCTTTTTTTTTGCAGCTATGGATTGAACCCAGGGCCTTTCCACCACTGAGCTACACCCCACTTAAGTTTACTTTTTAGTTATAAGTAGGTTACCTAAATATTTTAAAAGAATGTTTATTTTATGGTTTTTAAAATATATGTATCTAAACCATCATTTTTGCTGAAATGAAGTAGTGAAAAAATTCCCTTCTTCTAGTCTGGATTGTGCCTCCATTTAAAATTCAATCATTCAATTAGTGACCAGCGTCCACCATTTAATCTATATATTATTGAGTTCCAATTAAACCAAACAAATCACTTTCCTATAATGCCTTATTGTGATTGTTGAAAGGATCCAAATTAATCTCTACATTGATGATAGTAACTCATCAATTGCCAGATAATTTCTAGAACACAATCAAGCTTTTCCAACTATGTCTAGAAGCAAATTTTAAAAAATGGGCTATTGACCTAAGTGTATCCTGTTTGCACAAACAAAATCCAAAATAAAACCTTCATTTCATAGAACACACAGCATCCTTTTTCAATGTTTCTCACACAATAAAACTCAGTAGTCACTTACAATAATACTTCCACTGTTTTTCTTTAAACTATTTTCTAAGGTGATCTTTTAAAGAAGTTTTTGAAGGAACTTTTAAAGAGGTAAAACCTTGGAAAAATATAGAATTTTATACCATCAACTATTCAATGATACTCTAGTCTGTCAGTAAAATAAAGCTGTCATATTTATTCTGCTGTAAATTTCAGATCTGAGTTTGAGTGAAAATAAAAATCATTTTCAATACTGGAAAAAGTCTATGAAAAAAGGAATAAATTGCCTTTATCCTATATTTTTTTATATGTTTTCTGGAATAGTTACAAGTTTTCTTCTGACTTCATGAGAAATTATAGATGAATTGCAGTTCATTCAACAGTAGCAACATATTTTTGTTTAAACATCATTGTGCTTTTAAAAATACTACTCACACAATATAAGCAATTTTTCTTAAAATAATTAGAATGAATACTTTAATAATACTGACAAACCAGTCAGTATGTAGCAAATTATTGTATTTACATGCTTTCTAAGCTGTTTAATCTCCCTAGAAATAATATAGATTTTAAATGTTTATCTAGAACTAGACACAGGATAGGAGGTATTATTATTCCAATTGAAATATTTATTTTGTATATGGAGGTCTTTAAATTACTTATTATTATCTGAGGGGCAAAGATAACAAGGTAGAGATAGGAAGCCAAGCCCAGCAGTCTCTCAGCACCAGACTTAAAAAACAGGAACACATCTACTCAGTGAGGTGAATAACAAAGGATCCTCACTGAAACATAATATTGAACAATAATTTTAAAAATAATAAAGGTTCAGAAGTCAGAATCTTGAACATGAGAAATAACACCTTACATACATGCCATCTTCCTGCCACTGTCAGAAAGGAGTGGGGAGCACATTGTTCCATAAGTGTATAATATGTCAAAGTACACTCTATTGTCATGCATATCTAAAAGGAACAAAATAAGAAAAACAGAAAAAAGAAAAAGATACAAATGGCTAGCAAATAAGGAAATTAAAAAATAAAGAAAAATCAACCTAGGGAAACCTAGAGTTTACATAGGAAGGCTAATTTAAATGGATATAGAGTTGATATAGGGTAAGCATCTCAATGAAAACAAATCGCAAGTGGTCCATTGTGGTGAAAGTGTTCCATGGGGATAGCAAGGCCTCCAGAAGTTTGGAGCAGAATGTCCCCAACCCCCATGGACAGCCCTCCAATGAAACAGAACATGCTGGCAGGTGAGGAAAATGTTACTAGGAGCTGAAAGCCGCCGCTGTGCAATTCACACAGCTGTAAACAGCTGTAAACAGGGGATTGGAAACTTGTAGAGAAAGTTACCAATAGCTGACAAAAAAAAAAAAAAATCCCAGAGGGTGCCTTATGAGAAACTGAAGCAAGCACTGTGAACATGTTGTCGGGGTCACTCAGTCTCTGGATCCCAAGGGAGAAAGGTCTCAGGATGGTTGGCACCCCATAAGAGCTTCTATGAAGACGCTCACTGCAGCCATACAAGTACATCTGCATCGAGTGAAGATACCTAGATTACACAATTCACCAGCATTCCCAATCTATCTCATCCAATACTGAGAGATTGCAAACATAACTACTGCACCCAACTGGCAGCTAGGTGAGGAGCATAAGTACAGTGGCCAAAAATATGTCCCTGCCATCACATTTGACCACTACAGCAGAAATAAGCCTTTTATCTCTCATAAAGATTGTTTTTTCTCCATATTCCCATTTTTTGCTTTTTAATTTTGAATATTTTTTTTCAATTTTTAAGCATTATTTTGTCACTTTTTTTGTTCTTCAACTTTTTTTCTTATTATACAAGATTTTGTATGTGAATGTTTGTGTAAGTGTGTGGGATTTTGTATGCTCTCACTTCATGAGTAAGTTATATAACTTTACTTACACATTAATACCTCTCTTTTGCATGTTTTTATTATTTAGCCTAGATTAGATTTAGGTGGGGTACAATTATATGAGGGTCAAATTGTTTCAATGTTGCATTTGCTGGTTCTTTTATACCTAGGTTCTGTGATCCTATCTTCCTGCTTCACACTCTTCCTACAGTAACAGCCAAAATCTCCTATTCTCTATTCCTTCTCACCCTCTTTCTTGTGTGTGTGTTTGTGTGTGTGTGTATTTAAGTGCTTTCAGTTAACCAATTTTTTGGTTTAGGAATTGAATTCAGGGATGCTTAACCACTGAGACACCCTAAACTTTTTTTTTTAAATTTTGAAACAGGGTCTCACTAAGTTGCCTAGGGTCTCACTAAGTTGCAGAGGCTGACTTCTAATTTGTGATACTCGTGCCTTAACCTCCTGAGCTATTGGGATGACAGGCATGTGTCACCACAGCCATCTTAGTTAACTTATTATTCCTTCTTTGTTACAGTTGATAGCTGCTTCCTATCTCATGCCTCTCTTTTGATCAGTTTTTCAAACACTTCAGACTTTCTCTTGCCTTGCCACTCTATTTTCTCTTACTTAAGAAACTGCAATCTCATTAAATAATATAAATTATCCAGACAATGTAATCCTTATTCCACTCAAGTTATTGAGATTATTAATATATAAGGGACAATATAGAAGACACCTGCTGTCAAATGTCTGATATAGTTTATGATTCTTTATCGTTGATACTATTGTTAAGTGTTGACCCCACCATTCTTATATCAGTGACAATTAGTGTTGGAAATGTCAAAGTAGACACTGAACATTTATAGTAGGGCCATGTATCTGTTGCTGAGTTAGTACCATTCCTGGCTTTCCCTTCAGTCTAAAAGGGACAGAAAAGAGATTGGGACACTTTATGATCACAGAGTAGAGATCCTGAAAGACTGAATCTCACACCCCACACAATATAAGTCTATTTGTTCCCTAACTCTACTCCAACACAAACAACTGAGGATAAGAAAACCCCAAACCACCCCAAAGAGAAACAATCAATAAGGGACCTCAGGTCCCACCTATTGACATCTAGTCATATATCAAAAGCAGAAGAGTTTCAGAACATGTAATTACACATAAAGGACACACATGTAAAAGAGGAAAGAGAATCCCTATCAATCAATGTGCAAGTCCAAGACCTCTGAAAACATGAGGATATAGCAAACAAATCTACCCCCAAAATCCACAATCCCCCAATAAAATATCCCATTTATATTAATGTGGATGAAATCCCAGAGAAATCTTATAGAAAACTGATTATTAAAATGTTCAATGATGTAAAGGAAGACTTAAGGAATGAATTAAGAAATAAAATAAAGGAAATGGAAGACTGTTTTAATGCAAAAATATAGAAACAGTGGAAAGAAACTAATCAAAACTTTCAGAAATGAAAAACACAACCAATCAAATTAAAAATTCACTTGAAAGCATCACTTACATATTAGATTGTGTAGAAAATAGAACGTCAGCCATTGAAGACAGAAGTTCAGGTCCTGACGACAGAGTATATGATCTTGAGTACACAGAATGCCATAAAAGGGAAGTTTATAGAACATCATCAGAATATGCAAGAACTCAGAAAATTTCAAAAAACTAAACCTGAGAATCATTACAGTAGAAGAGTACATGGAGATACAAGCTAAAGGCATGAAAAACACTTTCTATGATACAGTTACAAAAAATTTTTTCCCTATCAGAAATGATATATACACCCACATACAGTGGGCTTATTCCAAATAGACCTACTCAAATGAGAAGCTTTCTAGGACATATTATAATCAAAATGCCTAATAGAAAATAAGGGGGAATAAAGCTGAAAGAAAGAAACATCAAGTTACCTTTAAAAGCAAACCAATAAGGCTCATTTCTGATTTCTCATTTCAGACTCTGAAATCAATGAGGATCTGGAATTAAATATCTCAAGCTCAAAAAAAGAAACAAAACAAAAACAAAAACAACTTCCAGTCAAGGTTACTATACTCAGCAAAGCTCACCTTTAAAATGAAAGAAAAATAAAAGCTTTCCACAACATATAAACTAAAAAAATGCATGAATAACAAGCCAGCACTACAGAAACTACTATAAAATAAACTGCACACAATGTAATTAAAAAAAAATTCCCAAAGCTCCCAAATAGAGGACGATCAATAGAAGAGTAATCCACTAAACATGAATCAAGACAGTCAGTATTAAACAGCAAAAAATCAAAATGGCAAGAAACCACAAACACATACCCACACTAACATGAATGTTAATGCTGTCAACTCTTCAATTAAAAGACATAGATGATCATAGTGAATCATAAAATGAGATTCAATTATATGCTGTTTACAAGAGACTCACAGGCAAAGACACGGGCTGAAGAATAAAGTATGGAAAAAAATTTCATGCACATAGACCCTGAAAACAAGCAGAAGTCACTATTTACATATTTGCAAAGCACATTTCAAGCAAAAATTAATAAGAGGAGACAAGCACGACCATTATATCCAGGTAAAGGGAACAATTCAAAAAGAAGATATAATGATAGTAAATATTTATGCCCCAAATCTCAAAGCACCCAATTACATTAAAAATATCAAATACTCCATGACATTAAATCCCAGATAGACCCCAGCACAATAATACTGGCTGATTTCAACACATCCTTAAAACAACAAAGATGTATTCAAATTAAATAATACTATAAATCAAATGAGCCTAAGAGACATGTACAGAATATTTCACACAAAACAGCTGAATTTAGCTAATTAGCAGTTCATGAAACTTTTTCAAAAATAGACCATTTTTTTAGGTCACAAAGCGATATTACTAAATACAAAAACTTGATAAAATACTACACATTCTATGAGGTCATAATGGAATAAAACTAGAAATCAATACCAAGAAAAATTATATATACATTATCATGATCGAGTGGGTTTTATTCCAGGGATGCGAGTGGGTTCAACATAGGCAAATCAATAAATGCAATTCATCACTTAAACAGAATTAAGGATAAAAATCACATAATCATCCCATCAGATGCAGAACAGGACTTTGGTAAAAGGTCATTCATATTAAGAACACTGGGGAAGCTAAGGGTGAAGAAATTTACCTAAGCATTCTAAAGGCTATTTATGACAAACTGAAAACTAACATCATACTGAATGGACAAAAAACTAAATACATTTCCTCTAAAATCGGGAAGAAGGAAAGGCTTTCCATTCTCAGCAATTCTTTTCAATATAGTCCTTAAAATATCAGCCAGAGTGATCAGGCAAGAAAATAAAATGAAAGGCATAAAGACAGGAAAAGAAGTAGTTAAACTATCTCAGTTTTCTGACGACATGAACCTATATCTAGAAGACCCAGAATACTCAGCCAGAAGACTTCTAGAGCTTATAAATGAATTTAGCAAAATACCAGAAAATAAGATCAACACCCAGAAATGAATAGCTTTTCTATATTCCAACAGTGAATCAACTGAGGAGGAAATCAGGGAAACCAGCCAGGTATGTTAGTGCATCTGTAATCCCAGGGATTGGAGGGCTGAGGTAGGAGGATTGCGAGTTCAAAGCCTGTCTTAAAAGCTTAGTGAAACCTTAAGCAACTCAGTGGAACTCTGTCTCTTCATAAAAATTTGAAAAATTGTTGGGTTGTACCTCAGTGGTTAAGCATCCCTAAGTTCAATTCCTGGCACTAAAAAAATAAATAAATAAATAAATAAATAAATAAATAAATAAATAAATAAAAACCAACAAATAGATAAGGAAAGCCAGAAAAAAAAAACCTCATTATCATATTCAGAATAAGAAAGAAAGAAAGAGAGAGAGAGAGAGGGAGAGAGGGAGAGAAAGAGGAAGGAAGGAAGGAAGGAAGGAAAGAAGGAAGGAAGGAAGAAAGGAAAGAAGGAAGGAAAGAAGAAAGAAAAAGTAATCCTCAGGAATTAATCTAACCATGTATATAAAAAGCTCCACAATGAAAACTATAGAACACTGAATAAGGAAATTTAAGAAGACCTTAGAAGACGAAAAAATATCCCATTTTCATTGATAGGTAGAATTAATGTTATCACAATAGCCATACTACCAAAAGCAATATACAGATTCAGTGCAATTCCCATCAAAATATTAATGGCATTATTCACTGAATTAGAAAAACATTCTGAAATTCATTTGGAATAATAAAAGACAAAGAATAGTCAAAGCAATACTGAGCTAGAAAATCAAAGTAAGAGATGTCACAATACTTGATTTGAAATTAAAAATAGCATGGTATTGTCATCAAAATAGTTACATAGACTAATAAAATAGAATAGAGGATATAGAGAAAAACTCACATACCTACACTATCTGATACTTGACAAAGTTGCCAAAAATATATATTGGAGAAAAGATAGCCTTTTTAACAATAAGGCTGGGAAAACTGTATATGTAGAAAATGACACTAGATCCCTATCTCTCACCTTGCAAAAAAAGGATCAAGACAGGGATTAGACCAGAACCTTTGCAACTACTAAAAGAAAATTTAGGGTTAACACTCCAACTTCCTTAACAAGATTCCTAAAACACAAGAAGTAAAACTCAAAATTAATAAGTAGGATATCATCACACTAAAAAGTTTTTCCACAGCAAAGTGAATGATTATGAGAGTGAAGAGAGATACTATAGAATGAGAGAAAATCATGGTCAACTTCCCTCCCAATAGGGGATTAATATCTAGAATATATAAATAACTCAAAAAACGTAACACCCAGAATGCATAAATAAATAGATGGACAAAATAACTAAACAGAGACTTATCAGAAGAAGAAACACAAATGGCTAACAAACACATTTTTAAAAGTTCAATATTTCTAGCAATCAGGAAAATGCATATCAAAACTACACTAAGATTTCATCTCACTTTAGTAAAAATGGCAATGATCAAGAATACAAACAATATTAAATGCTGTCAAGGTTGTGGGCAAATAGATACATTTGTACATTTTTGGTGGGGCTGCAGACTAGTACAACCACTTTGGAAAGAAACATGGTCATTCCCTACTAAAAGGGAAGCACCATATGACCTAGGTGTCTCATGCTTTGGTATTTTCCCCAAAGATCAAAAATCTGTATACTATAGTGATATAGTCACCTAAGTGTTTACAGCAGCTATTCACAATAGCTAAATACTGGTATCAACCCATGTGCCTGTGATTAGATAAATTGATGAAGAAATTGTGGTATATTTACACAGTGACATTCTATTCAATCATAAAGAATAAAACTGTGGCATTTTCCAGTGTTTGGAAGTGAAGAAAATCATGCTAAAGGAAATAAGCCAAATTCAGAAACTCAAAGCTCTAATGTTTTCTCTTATATTCAGAAAATATAGTTAAATAATGGAAAGGGGTAGGGAAGGAAAGGATATTATAAAGATAAAGGGAAAATCACTCATATAGAAGAAGGACTTCAAGAGGCAGAATGGAGGGATGGAATAGGAAGGTAATGCAGAATAAATTCTTCAAATATCATGTTATGTACATATATAAATATACTATAGGACATTTCACCTCTATGTCTAACTAAAAAGAACCAAACATATAAATAAATAGACCAGTGAAAGGAAGTCTAGCAGAGTAGAGGAAGGAGAACAGGGGAGGAGGGAGGACAAAGAGGGAAGGGGGGAAAGAAAAGGGAGTGGATCATGATCTGGAATCACATTCCATGCTTGTATGAGTTGGTTAGGAAGAACCCAACTACTGTGTATAATGTAAAGTCCTAATAAAAAAGTACATGCTAAAATATTAACATATAAATTATTTATTATTTAGTTACTAGTATTTATTAATAACAATAATTTAGTATAATTATTCCTATTTCTGTTTAATAGCTTAAATTTGTGGGAAACTCATCTACCCAGTGACTTCAACAAAAATGTCATAAAGTAGAACCAAGATGTCATGCTATAGAAGTTAAATAGGGTAGGGTGAAAGAAGATGCATCTAGATGAATCTATTAATACAAAAAAGAGAGGTTAAAATGAATTTGCATACTTAAGTGTTTAGATTTGAGCAAAAATAATTGGATTGAGGATGAAAATTTTTAATTTACATAGATATTAAAAATAACTAGAACAAATTATTAAGAGAGTTAGGATTCTTTTTTTTAAGTAATAGACTTTGAAGTCCTTGTTTGGAAACTGTGTTTCAGTCTTATTTGCTGTATGATCTTGCATAACTATTAAATATATATATAAGTTTGGGTTTAGTCATCTTTAGTCATCTAAAGAATAGAAAATAGTTCTATTCTACTGGATGGATTTAAATATTAATGAACTAAGTGCATGCAAAATGATTCATGTATTTAGTGAAATATACACTAAATGTTCAATAAATGATAGATATTGAATTGCTGTGGATAAGTCTATATCATGTTCTCTAGTGAATCTTTCTAAGGTAGATAGAAAGAGCAGAAAATAGTCCACAAAGCTGTGGTTTACCAGTGTGACATTTTTCTAAGTCCTGAAAAGTGTATAAATGTACCTTAAAATTTTCATCTATTCCAGCTTTTTCCCACTGAAAGGAATACACATTCACATATTAACTAGAAGAATAAAAAATAACTTTAAAATTTCCACCACAGTTATTTGTAACAAAACACATCAGTTCATATGCACTTTCCTTCCTACTGTGTATACCCAGAAAATCCAGCCATAATTCAACTGTGAAGAAAGTAAGATGCTGACAGCCAATAAAAATGGAAAACACTTGTGAAGAATCTATATGTGGTAGCATGAGCCTATACAGACCCAGCTCCAGGGAGGTTTCAGAAAGAGGGTCATTTGAGCCCTGGAATAGCCCAGCCTAAACAATAGAGCACAACGTTGTCTGAAAAGAAGATGGAGACAAGAATAGTGACGATCAAGGAGAGGGGATTAAAACAAAAAGAGAACACGTTTAATCATGTGAAATTAATAGACTACACAAGTTGGATATATCATCTGATTGCTACCCATCATACAATACAATTTATTTAATTGCAATATATGGCATTTCTGTAGTAGTTTGTATCAATAAAAATCTTTCATAGATTTTTATTGTGAAAAAAGTTTCACAAGAAGGGATGGGAAATAGAATTAGCCAAATTGCCTAAATACATAACTGTTTAGAATAATATCACAAATTCATACATGAATATTTATGCAAACTGTGAAAAAGTAATTATGAGGAAAATTAAATTGTACAATATCTGTTAAGATGTTAAACACAAAGGAACAGATTCAAACTTTTACATATACGTTTCTCAAAAGAAGAAATATAAACCACCAAGAAATATATTAAAAAATTCAACATTTTTAGTAATCAGGGAAACGAGAATCAAAACTACATTTAGAGCCGGGCGCGGTGGCTCACGCTTGTAATCCCAGCACTTAGGGAGGCTGAGACAGGAGAATCGCGAGTTCAAAGCCAGCCTCAGCAATGGCGAGGCACTAAGCAACTCAGTGAGACCCTGTCTCTACATAAAACACAAAACAGGGCTGGGGATGTGGCTCAGGGGTCGAGTCCCCGTGAGTTCAATCCCTGGTACCA
>JAQQSJ010003971.1:0-10967 GCA_028644305.1 Xerus rutilus
GATGGGGGAGAGGTTCTAAATTAGGACGGCAAGCAGTGAGGAATCATGTTCCAAATAACAGATTTTTACCCTGCAGGTTTTACCACACAGGTGCCTATGTTTGCTGCCCAGGGCTGTGCCCAGGAGGCGCTGCTGGAATAGGGCCACCGTCAGCCTGCCCTGTAGCCTTCTGTGGGGGCAGAAGGCTCAATTAGCATGCAGAAACACATCAGCCTGTATTTCAGGAATGAACTTTTATCCACTTCCTCGTTTCACAAGTTTAATTAGCTAAAACCGAACCAGTGGTCTGGAGTAGATGGAAATGCTTTTAGAATAAAAACTATCAGTTACACTGAAAGCTTTTAGGAAACATCAGGAAATAGTGAACTGACAAAGAAAAACCTGAAGCCCAAAGCCTACGCCCCTTGTCACTCTCTCTTTCTCAAAAAAGAAAAAAAAAGAAAGAAAGAAAGAAAGAAAGAAAAAAATATCAGACTCGCATCACAAGTACATTCTCTCCAGTGATGGAGTTTTCCAGGCTGGTTGTAAAGTGTATTCTTTAAAAAGGCATGAATCCTTGCAAATATCAAGGCTAAAGGAGGATTTAATCACCATGGTATTTCATTAACAGAAAGGGTCACCAAGTATCCTGGTCAAGAGTAGATAATGTGTTTTTGACAGGAGTATGGAAATTTGGAGAGCTGGCATTAGTCAGAGGGCTGCTCTTGGATTTGAAAGGCTGCGAACCTTCATTAGGTGATAAATACCAAGTGACTCCGATTCCTGATGGATGGATTCAGAAAGAGAGCCGAGGTTTAGAGGAGCAGAGAGGGGCGTGATCCTGGGGAAGCTGAGAGCAGACATGGATAATGGCCTCATTCTGAGACTCTATGTGGCAACCAGTAAGGGCAGATCCTCCTCTTGCTCACTTCACGGTTAT
Organism: Xerus rutilus; assembly: GCA_028644305.1. NCBI lineage: Eukaryota > Metazoa > Chordata > Mammalia > Rodentia > Sciuridae > Xerus > Xerus rutilus. The sequence continues at coordinate 920 of JAQQSJ010003971.1, forward strand.
GGGATGCAGAGGAACCCAGAGACTCAAGAGCTACAGAGAGGAAGGGATGGGACAGGCAGGGGCACATGTAGTCCAGAGTTCTCTAACCGTGCAATGATATGGGGGTCTGGTAATCAGGGAGACCCTGAATTCTAATATTCAGCCATTTAGTGGTTTCTCCAAGCTGTTCCCTTGCATAACAATCTGGATAAAACCTGAACTTGTGAGCACAGGGCATGCAGCTCCTGAGTCTCCCTTCCCTGGTGCCTGCTGACCTACCTAGCTTTCTCTCTCTGCACTGTACCTCCATATTCTCCCCCTGCTCTCATCCTGGCCAGGTGGCTTGCTCCCTAGAACTGAATTTAAGCATCATTTCCTTCATGAAATTTCTCTGGTGCTTCTCCTCATCTGGGTATAGAGAGGCTAGGCTAGAGAGAGACACCCCCCATGCCTCAGGTGGCCTTTGTCCATCAGAGCATTGTCACAACATGGCCCTGTGGCTGTCACAGGCTGGCCCATGCACCTTCCTCATTGGGTGTAAGCACCTGCTCTTTGCCCCCTGTATTGCAGCTCCTAGACAGGTGTCTGCCGTGGAAGGAGCTTGCGGCAGGTCAGACTTCCAAGGAAACAGGCTCTGAGATGGAGTCTAGCAGGCAGGAGGTTGGGTAGTGGGGAGCCCTTGGGAACCACACCTGCAGGCAGGAGGGGAAGCACAGAGGAGAGGCTCACTTCTGGGATGCAGCTAGACTGCTGTGCTGAACCTGGAGTGGCCCCTCTGAGGTAGCCTGGTGTGGCTGAAGACAGTCAGACCTTGGTGTCATGATTAGTCACTGGATATGGGCACCCTGAGAGGGGTACGGCCTTAGCTGAGGGCCCTTGGGAATGAGGTGGACCCTGGAGGGGCTAAGAACTGTTCACTAGCTAATGGTGCCCCAGCAGCTGGACTGAAGTCCCCACTAAAGGATGTCCCTACTGGGCAGCACATCCCCCACCACATAGGGCCAGCTGTGGTTTAAATATGGTTTGTCCCTTCTGAAACCCATGTTGAAATTTAAAGATATTGAGGTGGGACTAGGTGGGACCTTTGAGATGTGATTAGGGCTCTGCCATCACAAATGTATAAATCCATTCAAGTAATGAATGTAGTGAATGCATTAATGGGTTAATGGTTATCTCCAGAGTTGTAACTCCATGTTGCTATAAAAGCCAGTTTGGGTAAGTCTTCTGTATGTTCCATGGCTCTAGCCAGGTGATGCACCGTAACACCTTGGGGCTTTCCCAGCAAGAAGGCCATCCTCAAATGTGGCCCCTGGACCTTATACTATAGCAGTGAAATAAACCTCTTTAAATAAAAATAAACCTCTTTTCTTTATAACCTGCCCAGCCTGTGGTATGGTGCCATTAGGCACTGGAAACAGACTAAGACAGGACCAAGATTGTGGGATGAATTGATGTATGGATGAATCCAGCTGTCCAATCTCAGCCAAATCTGTCCCCTTAGACACCTTCCATACTTGCTTACTTTATTTCAGCAAATACTTGAGCACCAACTATAGGTTGGGAATTGCTCTGGATACTGGACAAACACAGCCTCCACTGCCCTGGACCATGTTTTGGTCGGGAAGACAGACAATGCACTTACCCACACATAAGCAGTGCAGTTCACTGCCCTATCAGGACTGCCATCCATGAGAAGTGACATTTGATCTGTGCCATACGGGGACAAGAGTCAGACATGGGCATTTTTGACAGAGGTAAGGTCAAGTGCAAAGGCCCTGAGGCAGGATGGATCTTTGTTGCCTGAGGAAAGAAGAAAGCAGTGAATGAGAGAAGAAAGAGAAGATGGGAGTAGAGAGGAAGGCAGGGACCCAGTCTTTGTTTTTTATTTTCTCTCCTTCCTCTTTCTTCTCCATTTCTTCCTCTCCCTTTTCCTCTTACTTTTTTTTTGTGTATGTGTGAATCTGAAACTCTTTAAATTTTTTTTATTGATGCATTATAATTATATGTAACACTGGCATTTATTGTGATATATTCATACACACATATAGCATAATTTGGTCAGATTAATTCCCTACTGCCTCCCTATTCCTTCTTACCCTCCATGCTCCTCATCCCCTTCTTCTACTCTATTGTTATCCTTTCCTTTTTCATGAGATTCCTTTTTTCCTTTTTTCTTTCTAGCTTCCACATTTGAGAGAAAACACATGAAATGCTATTTGGGTCTGGCTCAGCTTACTTAGAATAATGTGCTTGAGTTCCATCCATTCTCCAGCAAATGACACAATTTCATTCTTTTTTATTATGAGACTTAATCTCTTAATTCAGACATACTTTACTGTAAAGCAGAGACACAGGATATCTTCTTTGCCACCTTTGCCAGAACCCTGGGGCTCTGAGGAAGGGGACTGGATCTTTTATTTGAAAATTTGCAATAGGACTTAGATTTTACTGCAGGGACAATGGGAAGTTCTTAGAGTGTTCATGGCAGGAATGTGAATCTATTTGATTTATATTTGGGGAGGATTTTTCCTCCTGATATTAGAGTATGAGCTTCAGGGGGAAAAATTGGAAGCCAGATTAGGATGGTAACAAGGGTGACATTTGGTAGGAGGTGACTAGGATGGGGCAGGGGAGGTGGAGCTAGGGGACAGAGAGTCTAAGGGGACCCTGGTCAGACTGGCTGATGTATCAGGTGCTTCTGTGGAGGACATGAGGAAACAGGGGTCCCCAGGGAGCTTGGTTTGTGCCACTGGGCCTTCACTGGGACCATTTTAAAAAATGGATTTGTCTTTCCATCCATTGTGCAATTTCCATCCTCTGTACTATTCCTCACAGTTAGAGTCTATTACTCAGAGGATAGATAAACCAAGTCACACTGATGTTGACCGACAAATGGTTTATCCAGAAAACACATCTTCAACAATGGAAACTCCAGCAAATGTCAGGGGTTCTCAGAGAAGAGAGAGTAAAAATGTGGCACCCAGAATACCCATGCACACAGCCGAGACTTTAAGAATATATTTTTGGGGGGGTGGAGGGGGATGTTTCCTCTTCTGTTTTTTTCTGCACACAAAAGTTAATGTTTTGTCTAAATATTATCTTCGGAGTGGAAATTCAAATCAGATAAATGCCAAAGAAATAGGAATCTCAAGTCAATTTCATGGAAATTCCATAATGGGTTAGCTGGAAAAAGGAAAGGCAAGTATTTCAGAACCTTTTTTGGTATTTCACAGCTCCTATAGTCACTGGAAATACCGTGGACTCTGTCTTTAAGCTTTTTGGTCTCAAGGAGAGCTTGGGAAAGGGTTTTGCTGCCAAACTGCTCCAGGCAGCACAGATGGGGCCATCTGTGGAGCCAGTGGGATGATTGTTGAAGAACAGCAGATGTCTGTGATCTGCTCCTCCAGCTGCACAATGAGCCACCTGACAGGGTGGGTGGTGTATAAGGTGGGGAGGTCTTGGGACCATGGATGCTTAGCAAGACCCCTTCTCTAGAACCTCTTGAAGCTGGAATGAGGGCCAGGACCATTATATGGAGGAACCAAGGTCATAATGCAGGAATGGTGCTGAGAAATCTCAAGTGAGGAGGCATAGAAGGATGGCAATTGGGGTACCACCTTTCAGGAAGGGGTGGACTGAGGCTGGGAAGCCAAGAGAATGCTGAGGAGGGGGTGAGGGTAGGTGGGGACTGCAAAGAGACTATAGGCAGGACTCCTAGAGACTGGAGGAGCCTATGAACCTTTCAAAAAAAGAAAGGCAGGAGGCCAGAAGGGCAGCCCAAGCTGTGGGATGTTGAGGAGTGCTGGGCAGGACGGAGGCGGGCTTTGAGACCCGAGGGACCTCACTGGGATCTCCAGGAGCACTGATGGAACAGGGTGAGGCGATCCCCTGTGGGCTAGTCACAACAGGGATGCAGTGCTCAGCCCATCAGTGCTGCATGAGGTTGTAGTGTTTGTTTCACACCATGGATCCGAGCTGTGGCTGGCATAAACCTGTGATTGTCTTGCGGTGGCTCAATGACCTTCTTTAAGTGATAACTATAATGAAGAAATTACTGGGTAATGACAATAGCCTGGAATCTGGAGCCAGGTTGGCAGGTTTCCAGACCAGCTGACCCCTAAGAGCTACAGGAATGGGCAAGACCTAGGATCTTGTGGATCCTCCTTTTCCTCATTGGAAACTGCACTTTTCTGGTAAGATTGTTGCAGAGATTAAAAGGGTTGATATTTTCAAAGCACTCAGAACAATTACTCTACCTGGTAAACACTCAGGGTATGTTATCTCTCCTCTTCATTAGGCTCACAAGTGCTGACTGTGTGCAAGGAAAAATGCTGAGATACATGTGTGTGGAATTATTAAATTTGGGGGTATTGGGGATTGAACTCAGGGGCACTTAAACATTGAGCCACACCCCCAGCCCTATTTTATATTTTATTTAGAGACAGAGTCTCACTGAGTTGCTTCGTGCCTTGCTTTTGCTGGGGCTGGCTTTAAATTCATGATCCTCCTGCCTCAGCCTCGCGAGCCATTGGCATTAGAGGCATGTGCCATCGTGCCTGGCTACACGTGTGTGGAGTTATTTAAGCCTCACAATGACTCTGAGGGTATATTTCCCCCATTTTACAGATGAGGAAACTGAGTTTGAGATTAGACAATGTCTTGAGGTCGGGCAGTTACCTAGTATACCTGCTGGAAAGTCTGCAGGAAAATTGGTTGGTGACATTTGGAGTTCACAAAGATCGTACTTGCAGGGCTCAGTGCCTCCTACTGGAGCAGGTGCCAACCTTAGTGGTGACCTGTCTGGGTCTTCAGGTGCAGGCAGCTAGGCCACCTGTTGCTGGCAGTGAGGGATATTGAGGAGCTATAGTGAAGAGTATGGGGTCATGGTAGATCTGGACATTAGTGGGGTAAATGCAGGCTCAGACCAACTTAGAAAAATGAGACCATCATTTTTCTGCCAGCGGATGTTTTAATTAAAAGCACACAGCTGAACAGAGGATTGGGGATGTGCTAAGTTTGTCCTGTGAAGGATAAACGCCAGAGCCCGACTGGCTGCCAGGGTCCGCAGTGTGCTGCTTCCCAGGTCCTGGAGAGCTGGCAGGTGCATGCGGGCGTGGAGCAGCTTGGCCCTGGCCCTTGGCTCTCTTGCAGCTAACCAGGCTGTGCAGCTGCGGCTCAGGAGGCTTTCGTTAAACAGTAACTGTCGAGAAAGAGGAGGACTCGGCTCATAAACTTTTATTTAAGAGAGATTGAAGACTGCTCAGACGACTGTTTTGTAGCCCAGAAATCCACATGTCTCTGTCAGAATGGTGCTGGAAGTTCAGTTCCTGCCAACATTACCATGTATGGAGTGTCCACTGCATCCTGAGTTATGCTGGGGGCTTTGCCGTCTGTATGCAGTCCTTGCCCTAATAATCCAGGCAGGCTTCACATATGAGGATGCTGAGGGTCAGAGAGGCAGCAGGACTTTGACAAGAACCTGCAGGATGTTGAGCTGGAGGGATGGAATGTCATCTTCAGAATCGACATTTGCATAGACCATCACAGTTTCCCAAACGGCCTCATCGCACATCTCTTATTTGGATCAAACTTAATTCAAGTGGGACTGAGAAGTCCTTTTGAAGAAATTTCTGAGCATGAAGTTTGCTGTTCCTAACTGCAGAACAGATGGGTCGCTCTTTAAGAAGTGACCCTGAGGGGCTGGGATTGTAGCTCAGCAGTAGAGCGCTTGCCTTGCATGCGTGAGGCCCTGGGTTCGATCCTCAGCACCACGTACAAAGCAATAAAATAAAGACATTGTGTCCATCTACAACTAAAAAAATATTAAAAAATAAAAAGAAGTGACCCTGATACATAAAGGGTAGCTGACACTGATAAACTGGGAAAAGGGTGGCCTGCCTTGCAAATGCTTCCATAGCATGCTGCTGTTGATGGGATACTCCTTTCATACAGAAAGATGTGGGTTTGATAAACAGAGCTCCTTGTGACAGGTGAACTCGCAAAAATTTGTCAGCATTCCGTGTTCTCTGTCATTTGCTCTTTTCTGCCCCTCGCCAGCTTTCTGGTGCTCTAGCTAAGCTAACCTGTCAGTCCACCCCAAACTCTTGTCCCATTAACCTTGCCCAGAATTCCTGTAACACCCTTCTACTCTAACACACTGATGGATTGGCATCCACCTCCTCTAAGAAGACTGGATTCATCTCTCTAGCCCACTGTGCTAAGGTTGCCAGATAATGAAGGATGCAATTATATTGCAATTTCAGATACACAGTGAAAAAAGTTTTAGTGTATGTACATCTAATAGGCTGTACTATGTCTCATGTAATATTTTGAACACATTTTAAAATGATCTGTTGCTTATCTGAAATTCAACTGTAACTAGATGTCTTTTGTTTTTATTTGTTCTCTCTGGCAAAGCCACTGTGGGCTCTTTTCCTTTCTTACAGAATTTAATCGTCTGAACTCCTCTGTTGTGCACTGGACTAGTGTGTTTGTCTTCTTTCCCTCACTACATTATTACCCTCAGAGATGGGGGGGGGGTTTGTACAATATTCTCACACAATGCCTTACACACAGTACATGCTCAAAAGTGCTTTTAAGGAATACATCAGTCTTCTAATCACTTTGTGAATATTAGGATCATAGCCTCACCCACAGTGGGTTTTTTTAGGGGGGGATGCATTTGTGTTTCCCAATGCTATTGAGATTTGGAATGAAAACACAATTGAGCTCAGAAAATGCTGTTTCCTGGTCTTTTCAGGAACACATTGCACATCTAATATTGTACACATTGCACCTCCATAGCATGGTGACTTTTCTGTGTGCTTTGGGACCAGTCACTTTGTCCCCACTCCCAAAACAAAATGAAACAAAACAAAGTAAAATTGAACTAAACTGAACTGAACTCAGTCAAACCAAACAGCTAAACAAGCAGAGGTAGTTGTCCTCAGTGGAGAGAGTGTTTCAGTAGGTCTTGGAGAACACTCGTATGTGTGTAGGGTGGCGTAGCACGGAGGGCTTGGGTTTAGCATGTCCTCTGTTGACTGAGCCTATCACTATATGAAATGAGTGGAAAAAGGACAACCACGCCATTGTGTTTTTCAGAATTAGGGAAAATCTGTTTTTAACACTTTTTTTTTTCTAATTGAGAACTGACCTCATCCCTCAGAAAGGCAGGACCAGTTACCTTTGTATTATTTTGAATAAAATATTTGCTAACAAATTAAGAGTATCAACAACATCTGTGAAAGAACAAATTGCTTTTCTTTCAATCAAATGGATGTCTCTAACGTAAGACGTATTTTGACTCATTAAAGCTAGACCGGCAAATGTCTACTCGAGTAAGATAGAGGGAGCAGCGAGCGAGGCAGGAAGTCATGTGTGCCTGTTGGAGCAATTAAGTACATCTTTACATGATCAACACCCTTCTGGTCTCTCCCCTCTGAAGACTGAGCTGTGACAGTGTAGAGTCTGACTTACTGTGATAGAGGTTGGACGTTCACCCAAGGCAGGACCAGGACATGGGGCCCCACCCCTCCCCCTACAGGCCTCCCCTGACAACTTGCAGTGGCTATCGTTGATGGGAAAGCTCCCCCCAGTGAGGAAAGTATCCTCTTTTGAGAGAAGTGCCCATCCTGGCACCCTCAGCCCCCATGTGCCATGCACAGGAAGTCCCTTCACTCTGAGTTCTGCAAGCAATGCTCAGGGGCCGTCCCAGCCCTGTCCTGAGGACCAAGCTAGAGGAGAGAGGTCTGTGTCTTCATTCTTCCTTTCCCCCATCTTCCTGGATGTCCTGAAGAGAAGATGAAGTCAGGTGGACATGACTTCTTTCATCAGAATTCCTGATGTACTGTTTGTATCTTAATGAGATACTTCATTGGATTGTTTGGGGTGGGGAATCTGGTGAGACATGGTCAGTAACAAAAGATGGTTGGTAACCTGTCTTCCATGGGGTGGGGTGGGTCCAGTTGGATGAACACTGTGGGTGAGTGTGGAGACAGGAGCTGGGAAGGGTAGAATTTCCCTGAACAGCCCAGAGGAGAGGAGTTTGGATTTGGGGCCTGGAAATCCAGGAGGGAGGAGCCAGGGAAGCTGAGTTTCACTTGGGAGAAGACAAGCAGCCACTTGCTGGATGTGGTGGCCCAGGAGGGACTTTGAGAACAGAAAAATTCTGTTTTCAAACAGCAAATGAGTGGTTCATGGACACTCAGAAGCATCCCTTTGTTAGCTTCGTGCTTTTTCTCAGCTGTCCTCTTTCCCTAACTCAAGAAGGATGGGGCCAGGAGCCCAGCCAGTACTCTGTAAGGCTGGGGATGCATCTTGGTGCCTTGGCTTCTCCTCCAGGGTGGCAGCTCCCATCCCTCAAAGGAGCCCACTGGATGGAGGTTGTGGTTGTCCTCAGCCCCTCCTTCCCTGTCCCCTGGGAGGGGCGCAGCCATTGCTGAAGGCTTACCTGCCTGACACACCATTCATGGTCCACCTTCGTTATTTTCAAGTCAAGGGATTTTTCAGCTGTGAACATGAGCATGTATGCAGATCACTCTAAACAGAGACTTGTCATATGCTTTATATTCATGGAAACTACAAACGTTTTAAAGCCAAGCCATTTTGTAGTAATTTGCATTTTAATTACTACTTCAAATGAATTACTTCTTCCTTTTTTTTTTTTTTTTTGGCTTTTGGAATCTTCTAGAGCAAAGACCAGCTATCAAAGCCCCTGTTTTGGCAAGCCACAGTCACATTACTCCCCATTTTGCCTGGCTCGACCATTCTGGTGCTGATGGAGGGGCTCAGAGATTTCTTTGCCTGCCAGTAGTTCTTTGGTGAGGGGCCAGCACATTCTTACTTCATTCCTGTCTTAGAAGAATAATGGTTAGAGTGGCGATCTAACTGAGGGTTGAAGGGCAATGGAGGTCATGCATGAAAAGAGAGTTGTTAAAATTCCTCAAGCTATTTGAAGGTGGCCTAATGGGTTTTATTTTGATTTTTTTGTAATTTTTTCAAGACTTTTAAAGTGCATGTATATCTACATTTTGAATCTATACATTACATGCACGTTATTTTGTTTTTATGTAAAGGGGATGATTTTGTTCTTCAACTTGTATATATTGATTTGAAATTTTGTTTTTGTTTTTAAAAAGCGAGAAACAACTCAGGTAACAACTCAGGTACAAAAACAAAGCTTGCTTTTGTAAGTAAAGCTTTACTGAAACATGGCCAGGCTTCTTTATTTACGTACTATCTACGACTGCTTTTATACTTCAGTGGCAGAGTTGAATAACTGCTAACAGAGACTATATGAATTTCAAAGGTGAAAATACTTATAATTTAACTTTTTTTGTGTGTGTTTAATTAAGAAGTGGGGCTTACTCTGTTGCCCAAGCTGTCCCTGAATTCCTGGGCTTAGGTCATTCTCCTGCTGAGTAGCTGGGACTACAGGTGTGCACCACTATATCGGGCTTTATCTGCCTTTTTATAGAAAACGTTTGCTAACTCCTGTTTTCACTTAATTTGCTTTAAGATATTCCTGTCAGTACATCCACATCAATATTATTTTCTTGAACTTAAGCATGGTGTGGCAGAATAATTCAATCATGGTATAGATATATTGTGGGTGCTTTCCAACTACCTTCTATTCCACACAATGCTGCAATGTGTGGGTGTATATGTGACTTTTTCTGTCCACATGCCAGGGTTTCCCTGAGATAGATGCCCCAAAAGGGAGCTGATGAGTAGAAGGATATATCTATGTTAGGTTTGGATAGAGAGAATCCCCCTCAAAAATGCTGTCACTATTTACATATTGGCTAACCTTAGATGAAAGTACTGATTTGCCTGACTTAGAATAAATATCACCCTCTATGTCCTGGATTTTGGAAATCCTCATCAAGCCCAGCCAGTCTTCCTCCATAAATATGGGCCTCAAACTCAATTGCTCAGAGAAGAGAAGGTAAAAAGCAATTGGGAAGTTAAGGGAATTTGAGATACTCAAGTGCCATAGAGGTAGATGCTTCATAGAATTCAGAGAAGGGAAGCTTGGCTCTTCCTCTTTTTTCCAGAAGACACAAAG
>JAQQSJ010003972.1:0-10964 GCA_028644305.1 Xerus rutilus
AAACTTCTGAGCCCCTCCCCTTATACACGGGGTATAAAGTTCTGAAACTGCCTGAACTCAGGGTTCAGGGAAATTAATTGATTACAGTGAAAGCTATACCCTCTGAACCGACTGCAGTCAAATAAACCTGCTTCCTGTTTCCTATCTGTTGTCTTGCCTTGTCTGTCCCTACAACAATGGAGTTGTACAGTTTTCCCAAACATTGGGTAGGTTTACTGTCTCCTATTGGTTTATTTAAAGAAATATACCTTTAGTTGTCCCCACTTCCCTTTGTTCTTTTGTGTTGGGAAAGTCCTCTTGGACTGAGTGCCCTTTGGCATGTATACAGTTTGTCTCTGTTGGTCTGGTCAGGCTCAGGTATGTGTGGGGTCCCCTTCCATCTCACCTTGTTTGTCCTGGGGCTGTGAATCTTTACCCTCCAGTGTTAACTGCTTGTAACTTTTCATTCTGCTCTCCATTCTGCCAGCTGCATTTCTTACATACCAACTGAGGGAGATATAGAAGGGCTTAGGCAGTCAGAACAAGATGGTCAGTGAGGAGGTTGAGGGCAGTCCAGAACAAAGGAGCATGGAGAGGGTCTTCTGATGAGGTCAGCATCCTGCTTGACTAAAGCGCTTGTGGTCAGACAGACCCACAGACAGAGAGGGCACTAAAAAATAATAATGAGGAGGGCATGGACAGGGAAGGAGATAAGGAAAGGAGGAAATTCTAGAGACCATTAAAAAAAAAAAAGACCAAAAATTTCCCCAGGAGATTCCCAGCTCTGGGGCCCCTTCTCTTCTGAGAAGTCTGTCATTGTATCTCTATCGCTTTTGTAAAGAAACCTGCTGCTTGCTATCTCTGTGTCCTGTTCTTTAATTCTTTGCTGAACAGAGACAAGGAACCCAGCACCCTAGACAGTAAAACAGTCATTGTACATTTAAAGCTAACTATTCTGCAGATGGACCACAGGAATTTTTATTTCTCACGAACTGCTGATTGTTCCCTAGTGATAGTTGGGCCGTCCTCCTATACAAATTCAGTTAGAAACCCACACCATCCTGCACCCACAACTGTATTAGCCGTTCCAGTTACTTTGTTGGCGTAGACAAATTTAACATATTACTATCAGACCAGGCTCAGGGATGGTCCTAGAATTACCTTTTTTTAATGGGGGCAGGTGGATTAGGTTTGGCCTCTGATTTTAGCTCACTTTAGATTCATTTGCTTTCATATAAAATAAAGCGATAGATTATTCATCTCCCCAGGTTTTTTTTGGGTATGTAAACTATTAGTGGAACGTACTTTTTTTGGGAGTAGGAAAGGCACAGAAACAAAACAGTTAGCTCTCTGTAGCCACCAACTTTTCATAGCCATTTGCCTGACAACTGGTGATGAACACTGAAGCTAGTTCTCATTGGTGCATTTATAGCCAGCTCTGCCTTGGGCCAAGCACAGTACAGAAAAGTACACACTTTTCCCCATACTGTAAGCTATCTGTCTGAGTAGGTAAAACATGTACAAGGTTTAAAGGTTATAAGATTTAAAAGAAGAAGAAGAAAAAAAAGAAAATGAACAAGATACATAAAAGTCTCTCTCCCATTCTGGCATCTCAGGCAATTCAGTTTCCTTTCACAGAGGCAATATCTCCCTCCAGAGATAAAATTGTATCCATATTTCAGCATATATGTGTATATTTTCTTTTCTAAATAACAGTAATATACACTTTGCAACTTAATTTTTTCCATTAATTTCACTGAATTAACTGAAAAATTTCATTTATTCTCTATTGATATTTTTTCATCTTTTGATTACAAATACTACAGGAATATCCTTGTATATAGTTTATTTCATATGTATATGAGGATATAAATAGGATCAATTCCTAGAAGTGGAACTTCTGGGTTGAAAGATGTGCACATGAAAAATTTTAAATTCTATTTTTATCACAAACTTTAATAACACAAATGATGTGAAACTGTAAAGCATAATTGTATAAAGAACACTCATGGCTTTTACATTTGTATAACAGTTTTATAACATACATATTTGGTTCTAAATACTATATTGTTCAGATTTTGCTTGAGTTTATTTCCCTTTAGAACATTTTCTTTGAATAATAACTTTACCTTTAATAAAGTGGATATGTGTTATTTCTTTAAGTAATACATTGTTTTTACAGACATTAAGTTCTCATAGTTAACCTATTAATCATATGAGCTTAGACTCTGAATATGGCAAGATGTGATAATATCACATGGATCCCAAGGTCTTTATTTCTTCTTAAAAATCTTCAAAAAATTTATGTGAGCATTTAGATTGGGCTTCATTTATGCTAAAAAGTGAACATACCCTGAATTTCAAAAAGTAGTTTCTCCCTGTCTCTCTGTTTAATTTTGCTTGGTTTTGAGGTTTATAAAGAATATCATACTTTATGTGATCTGCTTGGTTTTGCTTTCTTTCACTCATTCACTCGTAGCACATTTCACATTGTTCTGTATTATTTCTTGCAGGCATAATCTGATGGATTAATGTCAGCTATATTCTATAATTCAGTTACCTCTTTCTCTGAGCATTTGGGTTGTTTTGGTTTGGTATGTCCATTTTTAATTTTTAATTTTTTTGGTATTGGGCTTGAACTCAGGGGTACTCGACCACTGAGCCACATCCCCAGCCCCATTTTGTGTTTTATATAGAGACAGGGTCTCACTTAGTTGCTTAGCACCTCGCCGTTGCTGTGGCTGGCTTTGAATTTGTGATTCTCCTGTCTAAGCCTCCCTAAGTGCTGGGATTACAGGCTTGCGCCACCCCGCCTGGCTTCCATTTTTAATTTTGATAGGCATGTCCAAGCTGTCTTCCTTTGTGGATGGACTAATTTTTTTTCAAAGAGACTATATATATATATATACACACACACACACACATACATATGTATGTGTGTATAGTCTCTTTTCCAAAGAGACTATATATATATATATATATATATGTACACACACACATATATACACACACATATATATGTGTGTGTGAAAAAATATATATATACACACACGTATATATAGCTAAGGATTGAGCCCAGTGAGGTAGGAAGATAGGTCTCTCATGGGCAGCCAGGATAAGGGCTGGAGAAGGAAATGAGGGGAGGGGGACATCATGCCAACTTGAAAGGAGACATCAAGTCTGTAGGACAGTGTCAGCTTTAGCCGCAACAATTCTTTTGAATTAGAATACCTGTTTCTGTTCCTCACAGCTTCAACCACAGCAGCCCTTCCTTAGTTACCCTTGCCCCTAACCCTAGCAATGGCCGACCACAAAGCAGACCCCTACCCAGAATTCTTCCTCTCCCCAACAGATGTGTCAAACAAACTGTCCTCTTAATTATGTAAATAAGGGATTGAAATTATGCGCTTCTGATTCATTTATTAAGGTCAGAGTTTGAAGAGCTTGATTGGTTCATTCTGGCATCCCTCACTCCACCAATCACCTGTGCTGGGTCATCAGATCTGCCTTAAAAAACCCCTAGACAACAGACACCTGTTGGCCTACCTCTTCTGGAACCCCTCCTCTTTGGGAAGTCTCCTTTCTGAATATTACTTTAATAAATCCTGTTACTTTGTTCTCACCCTTGTGTCTTTGGATTTCATTCCTTGAATGCATGAGACAAAGAACACAACTGTCTAACTCCGTGTTATATCATAGTGCTTTACCACTGAGTTACCTGCCCAGCCATTTTTATTTTTTATTTTGAGACAGGATTTCACTATATGGTGAGGCTGTCCTTGAATTTGTAATCCTTCTGCCTCAGCCTTCTGAGTCTCTGGGATTACAGAGTTGCAGGGATTACAGGTGTTTGCCACCATGCCTGGCTCAGTAACTTAAATTGAGTTTGGCATTTCTGAAACAATACTCTAGATTTTAAAGCAGTCTTAGAAATGCTTTCATGGGCATTAAAAAGAGACCATGGTGGTACATGGCTATAATCCCCATGTCTCAAAAGCCTGGGACAGCAGGATGGAAAGTTTGAGGCCAGCCTCAGCAATTTAGGAAGAGCCTGTCTCAAAATTTAAAAAATGAAAAATGGCTGAGGATGTGGCTTAGTGGTTAAGCACACCTGGGTTCAGTCCCTGGTACCAAAAAAGGAAAGAAACAAAACACACCTGTGTTCCAAGGAGGCCTCCGTGGGGATAGTGACTTGTTCATCAGGAGGGCCAAGTGAGGAGCTTTCTAGATATCTGAGACATTTTACTGTTATTACCTAGAACTATTACTGTGGTGGAGGCTGGGGTAGATGGGCTCTTTGCACTCCACACGTTGGCAGGAAAAATAGATTTTATTCAAAGCCAGCTTTAAAGGAAGATAGAAATTTTTATGTTACAAATTTTCATCTTTGCAAACCTGAAGAACTGGAAAAGCTTTTACTAGTGGGGACAAAGTAGGGCAAAAAGCAGGAAATAAATGTGCAGATTTAGTTAGACTGTGCTCGACAGGGGGGTCAGGAGGGTAATTTCTATTCTCAGCTTCCTTGGTGTCCCTGAGGGTGGGGAGAAAAAATTCTTCAGCCAGAGCTCTGAGTATGAGGAAGTTGCCCCTAACTTCAGAGGGCTCGATTTCATAGGGAGTCTGCTTTGTTGCAATCTGGGAAAGTCTCTGCAGCATGATTTTTCACCTTGGTTAGTTTCTGAAATTAGGGGCAAATGAAAAGACAGATTTTTCTTTTGAAAGGATTTATTGTGGGAGAGGAAAAACAAATGAGACTGACTTTGAGACAAGAACCTAGGAGGAAGAACCAAGAAGAAATCCTGCCTATGGTCAGCAAAAAGATGCCAGGGTGTCTGGCACAACCTTTGCCTTGTCCTTGAGCAGGGAGGGACTCCACATAGGAAGGGAGGAGAAAAGAGAGAGATCAGAGTACAGATGTGTTGTTTCTGTTCCATGAAATGACACTGTTTCTTTTAATCCAGGTTCTCTGAGGGAAGGGAAAGCCCTTAGTTTGTTTTTCCTAGGAGTATCCCACACTTGTTCTCACAGTAACCTCTCCATCCTGCTGCTGGAAATCCCCAACTCCAGTGGGCATTATTTTCTGCCCTTTTCCTTCCATTGAAACAACAAAACATGAAAGAAGAGAAGGACTATAAAAATAAAGATGTACATTTGAACTCTTGCAGACCAGCTGCTACTCATATGACTGTGGGTGAGTTGGTGCCCTGTTTATCAACAAGGATACCAATACTTCATGAGCATGCTGAAACAATAAAGGATAGAACATTTAAGAGTCTGATGAAGTTCCTGAAACATAAATATCACTAATCATTACCTTTTTGTTATTCACTTAGTCATTCATTTATTAATTCATCATGGATTTAGTAAATATTAATTATTTCCTGTGCCAGACAGCACTAAAACAGACCAAATTTGGGACCCTCTGAAATTAAGAAAAACTTCTTTACCATAGCCTAAGAATGGAAGCTGAGGGTCTGTCCCTCTGAAGAAGCTAAGAATGGAGATTGTCCCCTCCCCAGGCCTGTCTAGCACAGGGTAACTAAATCTGCATAGGAACATGTCCTGTCTTTGGTCTCAATTTTCTGCTGCTGCTTCTTTTTTAAAAGAAACTTTATTCTCCTTTAGAGATTTCAAAGATGGAACTTTTGAAATAAATTTCTTTTACTTTCCTTAAAAGCTGACTTTGAAGAAAACCTATATTTCTACCAATTTAACTCCAAATATTTCTGGAGCAGTGAGTAGAATTATAGCCTAGCCTCTTCTCCCAGTCTGGTCTTGATGCCATCTGTAGCACTAGGCCAGAGCTGAGGGTAGAAGTTCATTAAAACACAATCATGATCCTTCAGATTCCTACTGCTTACCAGGGTGACAGACAAGCAGATGGTCCTGCTATTTGGAAAATGTGCTCTAAGAGGTTTTTGGAAGAAACATGGGAGGTCAGAAGATGGTCACATAACCCCAAATTGGGAAGGAGTAGAGAAGATTTCCTCAAGGAGATGCTGCTTACACTGTGGGTTCACATACATTTGTGGTATGGAGATAGACTTGGGAGAAAGGCATCCTCACTGGCTGAGGATGTGAGGGCTTGGTGTGTTCAAAGATGTGCAGGGAATTCAAGGGACCATGAATGGATGCAGCTATGTACAGACCTGCAGCTTCTGTTGGAGCTTTGGGCATAGATCTCGTGGCATCAAGAGATCAATATCATTGCTAGGAAATGTCATCCCCAGGAATGGAGCCTGAGGATCCAACCTCCTGGTGCCTCTGGCCAGCAGCATTCCTGCTACCCCTGATACCACACTTGCTGGCACCAAGACACTGTCGGGAACTGAGGCAAGAAGGACAGAGGGTGAAAGGGCATGAGGGGAGAGTGATCAGATTTGCAACAGCTTTTTACCACTTACTCTCCCTCTTGACTTTCAGAAAGGACATGAAGGTATAAGAGTGAAAGTTTACTCAAGTCTGAGTTTGTGCAGCTTTTCCCTTTTTCTTCTAGGCCCTTTCCCCATCCCTCCCCTATTTGCAAGACTTTCTGTTTCCCATTTATGCTTAACCTGCATTGACATCTTTTGCCTGGATACTGGGGATGTTTCAGAATCCCCAAATCCTATTGGACAGTGGATGCAGCACGGCCAAAGGCCAGCACCATGATTTTTAAACACAGGACAACAAGGACCTGAAGAGAGATCTGAAATGAGAACAGCAAGGTCCGGTGGTTTCTGCTCTATTTCATCAGCATTCTTCCCCTCATACTTATCCTATGTGCTTAGAACAGTACGTCTAGTGCTGGGGATATAGCTCAGGGCGAGAGAGCTTGCCTGTTGTGCATAAGGCCCTGGGTTCCATCCCCAGCAATGGAAGAAAAAAAAAGTAAATACACTCTAAAAAACACATAAATACATTTAAGTAATAGTCTTTCCAGTTTTATTAACTATCTAATATAATAAGAGCTTCAAAAGAAAGATGTGATTTATACTAGGCTTTTTAGGTATTGGAATGAGCCATAGGATTTCCTTACTCTATATGGGCACTTCTGTAAATCCAAGTTCTTCAGGATGGAGCCCCCTCCCCCCAGAATAAAATAAGATCATTTAAGAGCTATCATTTAGTGAAGGTACAGTAGATAGCCACTACAAACACAACCAACAATGATGATACACTGGAATTTTTACAGGATTCTTACTTTGAAAAAAATCAAAGCACTTTTTTTAAAACATGTCAGTTTTTAAAAAATATTTTTTAGTTGTAGATAGACATAATACCTTTATTTATTCATTTTTATGTGGTACTGAGGATTGAACCCAGTGCCTTACATGTGTGAGGCAAGCACTCTGCCACTGAGCCACAATCCCAGTCCCTCAAAGCACTTTTAATAAATAAATTTTTAAAACTATTGGTTCAATGGCAATATCCTGAGAGTTTGTGAAAAGGCAGTGATATATTTGGAATGTCAGAAGGATCAGGGGAATTGAGTGAATTTCCTGAGGCTACACGGTTCCTGTAGACTCTTTTGGTCTCAATCCAAATCTGAAAAATGAGAGAGTTAGCACTGCTTTTAGATATCTCTGAGCTCTCGGTTCTAAGGAGCTTCCAGGAGTAGAGGTGGAGAAATAAAGGCACTGTGGTATGAGTGTGTATGTGGACTGTATTGGTGTGTGGAAGGTGGGAGTCAGCAATTATTTGTTGGTTTAGGATTGTTCTGACATGGCGTATTTGGGTTGCAGGTTCTAGAGAAGGGTAGAAAGTGTGTTGGAGAACTTAAGACCCCAGAATCCAAAATTCTTTGTAAATCAGGCACGGTGACATACCCCTGTCATCCCAGTGACTCGCAGTAACTGGGGAGGCTGAAGTAGGAGGGTCACAAGCTTGAGGTCAGTCTGGGAAACTTAGCAAGACCCTATCTTAAGAAAAAAATTGTAAAAACATGTTTTTAGCAAGTTTTTCTAAGCCTGTAATACACTTAAGAATTCTCTCCAAACATCTAATTTTATGAACAAAAACCCATCAGTTAAAAGAGATGAACAGATATGCCCAATGTCATGGAGCATGTGGCACCCCCAGGACTTGAACTCATGTCTCATCTCAGGATTATTTTTTCTGTATCTTCTGCAGGCATGTTTCATGCATCCTGCCCAGCTAGAATAACAGGCTGTTCACAGCAACTCAGTCCACATCAGCCATCCCCTCCTGGATGCCCTTGCTTTCAGGAAGGCAGTGACTGATGAAATCCTAAGAGCAGCAGGAGAGGGTAACCAATATAACAGATCTTGAAGCCAGTGACGGACCAGGGCTACAGGGTGGACAGTCATAGGCAGGATCAGGAGTGCAGATGGGGAGGGAAAAATTCTCAACATAGAAGGGCCATCCGTGTTTAGAACAAGCAGTGCAAATAGGTTGCCCCAGGGGAGAAGGTTGTGAACAGAAAGTATTCTTTGTTTATTAACTCTACTCCAGCAAAAGTGAAAGAGAATTCATGAGAACGTAGAAGACCAAAGGGCACAGCTATGATGGACAATCCAGCAGTCCAGCAGGGGATTTCCAACTCAACTGCTCACCTATAAGCTGGACACACGGTCCCTTTTCTTACTCTCCTGTCTGTTCCCTTGATTGCAGAGATGGCTTCCTGTGATGTACTTTCTGTAAGTTGGGATTTGATAAAGAGGCTGGGGAAAGGAAAATCATTTTCAAAGTTGAGGAGACATCTGAGGAATAGAGGAGGGACTGTGCTGTGGAAGTGAGGTGGCTGGGAGGCATCTTGAAGGAGCTGATGCAGGTAGTGATAGCTGCTTGGGAAGGAAGGTACTCTGAAGAGAAGCTGGTTGCTTGGCTCTGGAGTTCTCTTTTGAATGGGAATTTGGATTGGCTGCCCTTAGGGAGAACTGGTAGTGTAACTCAGAGCATGGTGGGAAGTGTTCTTTGTCTCTCGAATTCAAAGAATGAAATCCATGAATACAAGGGTGAGAGCAAAGTAATAGGATTTATTAGAGTAATAGAAAGAAAGAAAACAGAGCTCCCAAAGGGAGTCAGGTCCCAAGAGAGGGTTGCCAACAGGTGTCTGTTGTCTAGGGATTTATATGAATCTATAGGGTTAAGGAAGTTAGTCCTTGACCCAATCCTGGGTGAGGCACTCAGTGTCTATGAGCTCTTCATGAGCCCTTTGGTTCAATCAGGTTACTGTGCCCTATTTTGAAGGGGTTCTGGGAACTAGGCAATGGATGTCTCACTATTACTTTTTCTTCTTACATGGGAATGAGCTTTTACTTTGATGAGGCCTAGCTTTGGTCTATGGTCTCTTAGCTTTGCTACACAAAAACGTGACCTTAGTCTGGCGTGGTGGCGTATGCCTGTAATCCCAGCA
This sequence comes from Xerus rutilus, assembly GCA_028644305.1. Taxonomy (NCBI): domain Eukaryota; kingdom Metazoa; phylum Chordata; class Mammalia; order Rodentia; family Sciuridae; genus Xerus; species Xerus rutilus. The sequence continues at coordinate 9,338 of JAQQSJ010003972.1, forward strand.
CTTTGAGAGGTTGAGACAGGAGAATCCCAAGTTCAAAACCAGCCTCAACAATGGTGAGGTGCTAAGCAACTGAGGGAGATCTTGTTTCTACATAAAACACAAAATAGGGCTGGGATGTGGCTCAGTGGTCGAGTTCAGCTCCTGGTACCAAAAACAAAACAAAAAACCCCCTGACCTTGAAGGGTTCCAAATTTCCTATCTGCCTATTCCAGCTCTTTCTCCTACCTCAGTAGGAATTGGTGGAGGAGGGGGAGGGTGGGGAGGGCTATGCTCAATAAAATGGAAAGATTTGAGATTTTAAAATTTTTCCAGAGTTCTTAAACTTAACCTTCCCTCTCTTTCCAAGGAGAGTTGCTTAAACTCATTTATCTTTTTGTTAATGACCTGATGTGTGACCTTAAATACGAATATATATATTGGCTGGATGTGGTGGCCCACATCAGTGATCTCAGTTGCTCAGGTGGCTGAGGCAGGAGGATTACAAGTTGGAAGCCAGCCTGGGCAGCTTAGCAAGACTTGGTTTCAATAAAATTTCTAAGAGGGCTCGGATGTAGCTCTGGAAGAGCACTTGCCTAACATGCCTAAGGCCCTGGCTTCAATTCTAAGTATTGAAAAAAAAAATGATACTCAAGGCCACAAGATATCCTCTGTGACTATTTAAAAGGACACTGCTTAGGACAAAGAACTTCTGGATTGTTAGTTTCTTTATTAATATGCCATTGCTTTATAATAACTTACATATTACAGTGATAACATGCTCAGTGTTACTTATTCACCTATATTTCTTGTATTTTTATACATATACCTATTGTATTGTGGGATATGATCTCTTTTAATTAGACCAGGGCCTCACTCACAGAAGGTAGCATTGTACCTAAGTCTTGCTTCAGTTACAGGGAAACTATGAAAGATAGGGAAGATCACCCCTATAGAGCCTGGGAGAATGTCTGCCATATACCACACAAAATATATCTTAATCAACCTAGATGCTACACATATTTCGTCACAGCAGTGTTTCTCTTTTGTGTTAAGCATTGCCCATATTCTTATGAGACATCCAAGTCTTAGAAATTTGCTTTGGGAGTTATTTTCAGAATCTGGTGTACATCTTTTTGAAGTTTTATATGGATTTACTTTTGATATTTGATCTGGATTGGCGAGGCGGGTAAATAAGGTTGGAAATCATTCATTGCATTTTGAGATGGATAAGAGGGAAGGTTCAAAAGGAATGAGATTAATGTTCTTGTTTGTGTTATAATCTGGGAATTCCAAGACAGAAGTTCCAAGAGGGGAAGGGACACAGATTATTAGAACAGAGTTGGAGAACTAGTCAGGCAGTGGAAGGGTAGGAGCAATAAGAGTGAGAGAGCAAGGGGGTGAAAAAAAATGGCAGTCATTTTAGGCAATGTCATGTGGTTTTCTTTGCCCAGGTAAATGTTCATTCTGAGGAAAGGCCATCAATGATCTTTGCTGCCAGCTGGAAAGACACAGTGAAGAAGATTACTGAATACATCAGGTCGAAGACCAAGATTCCTGTTCAGGACCAAGTCCTTCTGCTGGGCTCCCAGGCCCTGGAGCCACAGAAGCCACTGTCATTTTATGGTATTGACAAGGAGAACACCATACA
>JAQQSJ010003973.1:0-10963 GCA_028644305.1 Xerus rutilus
TTGGAAAGATAGGTTTTAATAGTTAGATGAGTATCTTCAATGATTGCTTGACCTTGGGGATTCTTATGCATAATCTCCTCTTGAGAACTTTGGGCACTCCCATGAAAGCAAAGGCTTGTAAACAGTGAGCCTTCACATCTTTGACCTTTTCACCTGAATGAGCTGAGGCATAAATAATGAACAAGGGTTCTTTACGGTGTCAAAGCAAGTATGGAAGAACCCATAGAAATGGTGGCAAGGTCACCTCTGCATAGTCTGATATAATCATTAAGACTTTTGTCTCTATGAGCACAGAGGGCTTGCTGAAAGTGTTTATTTGCATTCTCATATGCAAGCTGCTTAATTACTGGCATGGCATCAGTAACATTTCCAAATAACCTCCCAGCCTATCTGCAAAATCAGCAAAAGGTTCGGAGAGCCCTTGTATAACCTTCGATAGCCTTTTTCCAGCTGCTAAATTAGGCAGGGCCCTCCATGCTTTAGTAGCAGCTGTGGCTATTTGAGCATATATCCCTGGATCATACACTAATTGAGCTTGTTATATTGCCCTAGTCCAGCAAGCATGTCTAGGTTTCATTGTGGGACACCAGCCTGAGCATTTCTGGCAGCTGTTATTTTACATTGCTCATGACATTTTCCTTTCCAGATGAGATAATACCCCCAGACAGGACAGCTCTGGTCAACTGAGATCAATCAGAGGGAGTTAAATTCAAAGATGAGAAAGACTCAATAATAGCCAAGGTAAAAGGAGCATGGGGCCCATATTGCACCACCGCATCTTTCAATGGTTTTATGTCCTTAAAATCTAATGGTTGGTGCTGCCTGATTACTTGCCCCTGTTGTGTTTGAGTCTCAATCACGGGGAAGCATACATCTCCTCTTTTCTCAGGCCAGTCAACAGGGGGCACTGTAGGTGTTATCTGTGAAGGTGTATGATGCGTACCCTTAGAAGGATTATAGGAGGCGGTCGCCTCATCAGCTCTACAAACAATTCTTCCTGTAATTGCTCTTTGATGTCATGTTTTTAAGTTTTTCAGACAAATCTTCAATCTCTCATTCTAGCGTTTCTTCCTCTTTTTCTTCCCCCTCTTCAAGGTCTAAACCCTTTTCTGACCCCTTGAGAGATTGGGCATATACAGTCTCCTGCACTATCTCAAACTATTTGGCTATTTTATTCATTTGTTCTGATATCATATTCAGCAATTCTGATACCTGTTTCTCTGACAGTTTCTTACTTCATTGTGCACCCATTAGAACACTTTACCACAATTTAATGTGAATGTTTTGCCCCAATTTAATGTGAATGCTTCACCACAATTTAAAGCTTCACCACAATTCACCCCACCTAAAGTTACCAGCTGGCTTTCCTGGGGCATCCATCAGCTGTCTTCCCTTCTTCCTGTCTCAATGGAACCTCCAGTTGCTGGCCCCCGCATCCACACAGAGTGAAACCAGGATTGGCGAGGGAGCTGCGGATGAAAATTACACACACACGCACATAGAACAAGGCAAGAGACTCCTTTATTGAGCTCACATTCCTCTTTATATATGCTAAGATGCCCTTTATCTTCCAAGCACTACAGGGTGCACAGAGTGTGACTATTCTATTAGCATCCTGCTGCTATTCACAGGAATGTGGAACTTGTTTCAAGAATATTGAACTATGGCCAAAGCCACATGATGAAAAACCTCATATTGTTACACATTATGTACTGTGGAAGCACCCAGGCCAGCTCTCTCCCACAGTCTTTGTTCTTGTATTTCCTTAATCTTATCTCTTTTTTCTGCTGATGTGACAGGGCCTAGTTTATGCTTTCTGAGATGGACAATTGGCAGACAGCTGATAGAGCATAGGGTCCAGGTGCAGGCAATTGGGTATCCAGGTGCTTAATTAACATCTTTCTGGGAAGACAGTCATTATCAATACATTGCACCTGGGTCAGTTTTTAGTGACAGTTTGGAAGGAAGCCTCAAAATAGATGAACTTTTAAATGCTCTCCAAAGTTCCAGACCGAAATTGGCCTTTTCTTTTTATTGTGATTCAACTCATCTATCTGCATTGACTGTCTTTCTCATTCTGATGTCAAGTATATACTGAAGATTAGGTACATTCTGACTTTTATTTATGGTCGAAATACATTTTACGATGACTCTCATTTTACTCATGCCTGTGTAGGATTTCATCAATTCATGTATGTGTTTTCATATATTCTCAGAATTTCATGCTTATGAATATTCTTAATTGTCCAAACCCAGTTGAATTCTCTCACACTCAATCTATAAATCTGTGTAAATTGGATAAAAAATTTACATTTATTTGTATTTTACATAAATTTTCTTAATTCTCGGTACTCTAATATGAACTTTCAATTCTATTACATTTTCTACTTACATATTTCACTCTTACCTTTTATGCGTATTTTATTCAACTTATACTTGGGATTCAATGAGCATTCTCATGTTCACATAAGGTATTTCAACTTATACTTGGGATTCAATGAGCATTCTCATGTTCACATAAGGTATTTTGTGATGGCACTACCTTGACAATTGTGTAAGATTCTATGAAGTCATGTAGGTTTTTCCACCTCTGCACAGAGGTACATAATTAGTACTATTCATATTTATCCATATTTGTGTTAAATCACTCACACTTACCATAAGGTAGTAAAAATATGCTCTTATATTTTATATATTTCTCCTTAAAATCCAAAATTTCAGTAATTCTAGGTATGTCTAAAGAATTTCTAAAGGTGTAGTACATTTTATTTCAGAATTATATATTTACTTTCCATCTGTATCCCTGAATAACTTCAATGAAGTTCAGTTGGTTATTTGCATATTCAGCTAATCTATTTTCATTTGACATTCACTTGAATAATTCCCTCATAAAATTTGATAATGACATCGATAATTTCTCAAGTGTATCTAGAAGTGCATTCTCCATTTCTTCTTTAGTCTCCGAGTGCAGGTTTATCCTTGAACACTAACCCTGAGTCACTAAATGTAGGATACATTATTGCACTTATCTCAGAATCAATTTTTTTTTCTTTCATCCAGGTACCATAGTGTACAGATTGTGTACACTATGTGTACCTGTATTTTGGAGTAGTATTTTCAATGTCCAATGTGGAAATTGCCTACCTAACCCATTTTTGTATTCGAAATTCATCCTAATTACTAATGACTTACATAATATATTATCATATGCCTCATTTTACACATCCCTATTTACTATTCTATCTACTCATGTCATCTCCATCATATTTTGAAGCACCTTTCAAGAATAAAATATATATAAATATTATTGCTAATTCTCAACACCTAACCCTAATTCAGGATGTAATATTTCACACAATTCTGTCTGTCAATCAACGTTCTTTATTCCATGATCCCCAAGGAAACATCCAAGAGTGTTTAGCTTTGCATGGGACCTCTTCACACTGAAATTTTCATATGCATCTCTGTTTATCATATATCAGATTCAAACTCAAATTCTTATCTTTATCTACACCTTTGTTATGGCTCTCTGTGACTCATGCTCATAAATTATTCTAAATATTTACATATATATTATGACATAAATTTAGATGTATATAGTCATGATTATATTATTTCACATTTGTGTTAATTCTCTTAAAACACCTGCAATCAAGACACTATTTAATTGTATAATTTACCTTCATCATGCATAACTCCATCATCTTTTAAATCCAGGGACCTTTATATACATTTTACATTATATTTTGCCTCTTGTTTTCAATATTCCCTCTTCCATTTCTGTAGGTATGAATAACCACCACTGACTGGTGATGAGTGTTTTTTTCTCAGAGGATGAATTCCAACATGAGAGATGCAGACCTAGTGAAGCACAAAAGCTGGATATATTGACAAGTTGTCACATAGACATCTCAGTGTTCGAGAAGAGGACCATAGGTGGCATCTGGTCCCAAGAAGTACATGTGTATTCCCTATTTATATCTTCTATGCTGTCTTTGTTCCTGTATTTCATTCATCTTATCTCTTTTTTCTGCTGATGTGACAGGGCCTAGTTTGTGCTTTCTGAGATGGTCAATTGGCAGCCAGCTCATAGAGCATAGGGTCCATGTGCAGGTAATTGGGCATTCAGGTGCTTAATTAACATCTTTCGGGGAAGACAGTCATTATCAACACATTGCACCTGGGTCAGTTTTTAATGACAATGTGGAAGAAAGCCTCAGAATAGATGAACTTTCCAAAAGATCTGTGAAGTTCCAGATTGAATTTGGCCTTTTCTTTTAATTGTGTCTCAACTCATCTGTCTGCATTCACTGTCTTTCTCATTCTGTTTTCAAATATATACTCAAGATTAGGTACATTCTGACTTTTATTTATGGTCAAAATACATTTTCCAATGACTCACATTTTACTCGTGCCTGTATAGGATTTTATCTATTCATGTATTCTTTTCACATATTCTCAGAATTACATGCTTAGGAATATTCATAATTGTCCAAACTCAGTTGAATTCTCTCTCACTCAATCTATGGCTGTATAAAATTTGATAAAAATTTTACATATATTTGTACTTTTCCTGAATTTTCTTAATTCTCGGTCCTCTAACATGAACTTTCAATTCTGTTACACTTTCTTCTTATATATTTCATTCTTACCTTTTATGCATATTTTATTCCACTTATACTTGGGATTCAAGGAACATTCTCATGTTCACATAAGGTGTTTTGTGATGGCACTACCTTCACAATTGTTTGTGTAAGATTCTATGAAGTCATATAGGTTTTCCCACCTCTGCCCAGGGGTACATTCTTAGTCATATCCATTTTTATGCATATTTGTGTTAAATCACTCACACGTAACCTAAGGTAGTAAACATATGCTATTATATTTTATATATTTCTTATTTAACTCCAAAATTTCAATAATTCTAGGTATGTCTAAAGAATTTCTAAAGGTGTAATACGTTTTATTTCAGAGTTATATATTTACTTTCCTTCTGTATCCCTGAAACCTCAATGAGGTTCAGTTGGTTACTTGCATATTCACCTAATCTATTTTCATTTGACATTCACTTGAATAATTCCCTCATAAAATTTGGTAATGACATCTATAATTGCACAAGTGTATCCCAAAGTACACTCTTCATTTCTTCTTTAATCTCTGAGTGCAGGTTTATCCTCAAACCTTAACCCTGAGTCAGTACATGTTGGACACATTATTGCACCTACCTCAGAATCAATTTTTATTTTTTCTTTCATCCAAGTACCATAGTGTACAGATATTCACCTGCATTTGGAGTAGTATTTTAAATGTCCAATATGGAATATGCCTACCTAACACTTTTTTGTATATGAAATTTATCTTAATTACCTCTGACTTACAGAATATATTATCATATACCTGATTTTACATATCCCTGTTTAGTAGTCTATCTACTCATGTCATCTCCCTCATATTTTGAAGCACTTTTCAAGAATAAAGTATATATCAATATTCTTGCTAATTTTCAAATCCTAATAGTAATTCAGGATATAATATTTCAGATAATTCTGTCTGTCAATCAACGTTCTTTATTCCATGATTCCAAAGGAAACATCCAAGAGTATTTAGCTTTGAATGTAATCTCTTCACACTGAAATTTTCATATGCATCTCTGTTTATCATATATCAGATTCAAACTCAAATTCTCATCTTTATCTACACCTTTGGTATGGCTCTCTGTGACTCAGGTTCATAAAGCATTCTTTATATTTATGTATACATTATCACGTAGATTTAGATGTATATAGTCATGATTATTTATTGTATTGCACATTTGTGTTAACTCTTTTAAAACACCTGCAACCAGGACACTCTTTAATTGTATAATTTACCTTCTTCGTGCATAAATCCATCTTCTTGTAAATCCAGGGACCTTCATATACATTTTACATTGTATGTTACCTCTTGTTTTCAATATTCCCTCTTCCATATCTGTAGGTGTGCATAACCACCACTGACATGTGACTAGTGTTTTTTTCTCACAGGATGAATTCCAATATGAGAGATGCAGACCTAGTGAAGCACAAAAGCTGGGTATATTGACAAGTTGTCACATAGACATCTCAGTGTTCGAGAAGAGGACCATAGGTGACATCTGGTCCCAAGAAGTACATGTGTATTCCCTATTTATATCTTCTATGCTGTCTTTGTTCCTGTATTTCATTCATCTTATCTCTTTTTTCTGTTGATGTGACAAGGCCTAGTTTATGCTTTCTGAGATGGTCAATTGGCAGCCAGCTGATAGGGCATAGGGTCCAGGTGCATGCAAATGGGCATTCAGGTGCTTAATTAACATTTTTCCAGGAAGACAGTCATTATCAACACATTGCACTTTGGTCAGGTTTTAATGACAGTTTGGAAGAAAGACTCAGAACAGATGAACTTTTCAAGAGCTCTGCGAAGTTCCAGACTGAATTTGGCCTTTTCTTTTTATTGTGACTCACATCATCTATCTGAATTGACTGTCTTTCTCATTTTGATTTCAAATATATACTGAAGATTAGGTACATTCTGACTTTTATTTATGGTCGAAATACATTTTGCAATGACTCATTTTACTCATGCCTGTGTAGGATTATATCAATTCCTGTATGTGTTTTCACATATTCTCCAAATTACATGCTTAGGAATATTCATAACTGTCCAAACTCAGTTGAATTCTCTCACACTACATCTATGCCTGTATATATTTTGATAAAAATTTTACACATATTTGTACTTTTGCTGAATTTTCTTAATTCTCAGTACTCTAATATGAACTTTCAATTCTATTACACTTTCTACTTACATATTTCACTCTTACCTTTGATGCATATTTTATACCACTTATACTTGGGATTCAAGGAACATTCTCATGTTACATAAGGTGTTTTGTGCTAGCACTACCTTGACAATTATTTGAGTAAGATTCTATGAACTCATGTAGGTTTTCCCTCCTCTGCACAGAGGTACTTTCTTAGTAATATCCATATTTATCCATATTTGTGTTAAATCACTCACACTTACCCTAAGGTAGTAAAAATATGCTATTATATTATAAATATTTCTCTTTGACCTCCAAAATTTCAATAATTCTAGGTATGTCTAAAGAATTTCTAAAGGTGTAATACATTTTATTTCAGAGTTATATATTTATTTTCCTTCTGTATCCCTGTATATCCTCAATGAGGTTCAGTTGTTTACTCAAATATTCACCTAATCTATTTTCATTTGACATTCACTTGAATAATTCCTTCATAAAATTTGGTAATGACATCTATAATTGCACAAGTGTATTCTGAAGTAAATTCTTCATTTCTTCTTTAATCTCCGAGTGCAGGTTTATCCTCGAACCCTAACCCTGAGTCGGTACAAGTTGGATACATAATTACACCTACCTCAGAATCAATTTTTATTTTTTCTTTCATCCAGGTACCATAGTGTACAGATTTTCACCTGTTTTGGAGTAGTATTTTCAATGTGCAATGTGGAATTTACATACCTAACCCTGTTTTGTATATGAAATTCATCCTAATTACCACTGACTTCCATAATATATTATCATATGCCTGATTTTACACATCTCTGTTTAGTATTCTATCTACTCATGTCATCTCCCTCATATTTTGGAGCACTTTTCAAGAATAAAGTATATATCAACATTCTTGCTAATTCTCAACATCTAACCCTAATTCAAGATGTAATATTTCACACAATTCTGTATGTCAATCATTGTGCTTTTTTCCATGATCCCCAAGAAAACATCTAAGAGTGTTTAGCTTTAAATGTGACCTCTTCACACTAAAATCTTTATATGCATCTCTGTTTATCATATATCACATTCAAACTAAAATGCTCATATTTATCTACACCTTTGTTATGGCTCTCTGTAACTCATGCTCATAAAGGATTCTATATATTTACATATACATTTTCACATAGATTTAGATGTATATATCATCATTATTTATATTATTGCACATTTGTGTTTATTCTCTTAAAACACCTGCAATCAGGACACTATTTAATTTATAATTTACCTTCATCATGCATAACTCCATCTTCTTGTAAATCCAGGGACCTTCATATACATTTTACATTGTATGTTACCTCTTGTTTTCAATATTCCCTCTTCCATTTCTGTAGGTGTGAATAACCACCACTGACTTGTGATGAGTGTTTTTTTTTCACAGGATGAATTCCAACATGAGAGAAGCAGACCCAGTGAAGCACAAAAGCTGGGTATATTGACACGTTGTCATATAGACATCTCAGTGTTCGAGAAGAGGACCATAGGTGGCATCTGGTCTGAAGAAGTACATGTGTATCCCTATTTATAAGTTCTATGCTGTCTTTTATGCTGTATTTCTTTCATCTTATCTCTTTTTTCTGCTGATGTGACAGGGCTTGGTTTATGCTTTCTGAGATGGACAATTGGCATCCAGCTGATAGAGAATAGGGTCAAAGTGCAGGCAATTGGGCATCCAGGTGCTTAATTAACATCTTTCTGGGAAGACAGTCATTATCAACACATTGCACCTGGGTCAGTTTTTAATGACAGTTTGGAAGAAAGCCTCAGAATAGATGAACTTTTCAAGAGCTCTGCGAATTTCCAGACCAAATTTGGCCTTTTCTTTTTATTCTGACTCAACTCATCTATCTGCATTGACTGCCTTTCTCATTCTGATTTCAAATATATACTGAAGATTAGGTACATTCTGACTTTTATTTATGGTCAAAATACATTTTCCAATGACTCTCATTTTACTCATGCCTGTTTAGGATTTTATCAATTCATGTATGTGTTTTCACATATTTTCAGAATTACATGTGTAGGAATATTCACAAGTGTCCAAACTCAGTTTAATTCTCTTATGCTCAATCTATGTCTGCATAAAATTTGATAAAAATTTTACACGTTTGTGCTTTTCCTGAATTTTCTTAATTCTCGGTCCTCTAACATGAACTTTCAATTCTATTACACTTTCTACTTACATATTTCACTCTTATTTTTTATGCATGTTTTATACCACTTATACTTGGGATTCAAGGGACACTCTCATGATCACATAAGGTATTTTGTGATGGCACTACGTTGGCAATAGTTTGTGTAAGATTCTATGAAGTCATGTAGGTTTTCCCACTTCTGCACAGACGTACATTCTTAGTAATATCCATATCTGTGGGATAAATTGGGCTGGGGGCTTCCACAGTACATAATGTGCAACAATATCAGTTTTTTCAATCATGTGGCTTTGGCCATTGTTCCATCTTGTAACAAGTTCTGCATTCCTGTGAATAGCCAGAGGATGCTAATAGAATAGTCACACCCTGTGCACCCTATAGACCTTGGATAACAAACAGCCTCTTAGCATATATAAAGAGGGATGTGAGCTCAATAAAAGAGTCTCTCTTGCCTTGTTCTATGTGTGTGTGTGTGTAATTTTTATCCACAGCTTCCTCACTGATCCTGGTATCACTCTGTGCCGACCTGGACGCCGGCAACTGGAGGTCCCACCGAGATAGGAAGAAGGGACGATAGCTGACGGACATCCCCGGAAAGCCAGCTGATAAGTTTAGGTGGAGTGAATTGTGGTGAAGTATTCACATTAAATTGTGGTAAAGCATTCACATTAAATTGTGGTAGAACGTTCTAATGGGTGCACAACAAAGTAAGAAACTGTCAGAGAAACAGGTAAATTGTGGTGAAGTGTTCACATTAAATTGTGGTAGAGCGTTCCAATGGGTGCACAATGTAGTATCTGGATTGCTGAATACGATATCAGGACAAATGAGTGGATTAGCCAAAACGTTTGAGATAGTGCAGGAGACTGTATATGCTCAGTCTCTCAAGGGATCAGAAAAGGATTTAGACCTTGAAGAGGAGGAAGAAAAAGATGAAGAAATGCTAGAACGAGAGATTGAGGATTTGTCTAAAAAATTTAAAACATATGACATCTAAGAGAAATTATAGGAGGAATTGTATGCAGAGCCGATAAGACAACCACCTCCCTATAATCCTTTTAAGGGTAGGCAACATACACCTTTGCAGATAACACCTACAGCGTCCACTGTTGACTGGCCTGAGAAAAGAGGAGGTAATTGCTTCCCAGTGATTGAGAATCAAACTCAAGAGGGGCAAGTAATCAGGCAGCACCAATCATTAGGTTTTAAGGATATGAAATCATTGAAAGATGCGGTGGTGCAATATGGGCCCCATATTCCTTTTACCTCGGCTATTTTTGAGTCTTTCTCATCTTTGAATTTAACTCTCTCTGATTGGTCTCAGTTGACCAGAGCTGTCCTGTCTGGGCAGGATTATCACATCTGGAAAGGAGAATATCATGAGCAATGTAAAATAACAGCTGCCAGAAATGTCCAGGCTGGTTTCCCACAATGAAACCTAGACATGCTTGCTGGACTAGGGCAATATAACAATATGCAAGCTCAAATAGTGTATGATCCAGGAATATATGCTCAAATAGCCACAGCTGCTACTAAAGCATGGAGGGCCCTGCCTAATTTAGCAGCTGGAAAAAGGCTATCAAAGGTTATACAAGGGCCCTCCGAACCTTTTGCTGATTTTGCAGATAGGCTGGGAGGTTATTTGGAAACATTACTGATGCCATGCCAGTAGTTAAGCAGCTTGCGTATGAGAATGCAAATAAACACTGTCAACAAGCCCTCCGTGCTCATAGAGAAAAAAGTCTTAATGATTATATCAGACTATGCAGAAGTGACCTTGCCACCATTTCTATGGGTTCTTCCATACTTGCTTTGGCACCGTAAAGAACCCTTGTTCATTATTTATGCCTCAGCTCATTCAGGTGAAAAGGTCAAAGATGTGAAGGCTCACTGTTTACAAGCCTTTGCTTTCATGGGAGTGCCCAAAGTTCTCAAGAGGAGATTATGCATAAGAATCCCCAAGGTCAAGCAATCATTGAAG
>JAQQSJ010003974.1:0-10963 GCA_028644305.1 Xerus rutilus
CGCCTTAATCCAAGTACAGAGGGCCACCCAGAGGGCACAGGCTGGAAGGTGACCCACAGACCTGGAGGGAGGGCTCTGCAGCAGCTTCAGTTGCTGCCCCAAATGGCCTTGCCTGCCTGAGGGGCTGATGCTCAGGAGCCCAGCTGCAGGTGGTTGGGGGAGGGGACTGACAGGAGGTGAGAAAAGGACTCCTGGGGGTTAATCATGAAGCCAGGACAAGATTTCCTTTGTTCTGAGGCCTCCAGCTCCTTCTTCCCTTCCTGAAGGGTCGGGGAAAGTAGGTGAGGGTGCCTGCTGCTCAGGGAGGGTCTGGAAGGGTTGGCTTGGAGCAAGTGGGTATTGGGAAGGGACTGCCAGCTGGGTGGACCCGTGCCCTGCCCCAGGCTTCAGAACCTCGTCCCCTGCTAGGGACCTGCAGTGCCTTCCCCGGTTAAGTACTGACTCTGACTCGGAGGTGGTAGCAGATTGACCACAGGAAGCTGTGGAGGAGTGGGCACCACTGGAGCCTCCAGGTCTCAGCGTGAAGCAGGCGGGGGTGCAGGCCCAGCAGGTCCAGTGGCACAAAGGACCCCCATAAGCTGCCTTGCACTAGACATGGTCTCTGCCTGGCTGACCCCATATGGGCTGTACAGGGATTCCTGGTGCCCAGGATCCTGGCAGCTTTATCTCTGGAGATGAGGCCACAGGAGGTCCCCAGCCCAGCATGGCCACCTGCAGACTGGGCAGCACACCTGGTGGGCCTCTTGAGGCTGAGTGGGTGTTTTTCTAGGTCCTCTTCCTGGATGCTGGACAGACCTGGGATGGTCCAGTAGGCTTTTGTGAGGTCCAGGTTTGGGACATGTATGCCACAGGTGAAGAAAGGGGTCCAGGCCCCTATGGAGAACATTCTAGAGACACCAAAGTTGTCAGCAGAGGCTGATTCTCCAGGATTCTGCCCTGGCCCCTGCCAGACCCCTTCAGTGAACAGGAGGCATGAACTCAAGGGCCAGAAATCCTAATCCAGAAACACCAAGGGAGACAGTAGTCTCAGGGCTCCAGATTATTTTCTGCAGGATGCAGCCAGGTCAGGGGCAGGGCTTGCTCAGCTGTCACCCTGCCCAGTCCCAGTTGAGCCAGAGCTGGCCTGAGCCTCCTTGTCTCTCTTGGTCCCAATTCAGATAGGCTTTCTGTCAGTCCTCCAAACATGGACCAGGGAGGGCTGTGTTCATGTCTTCTAGAAAGGAGGGATCCCAAACTCAGTGACACAAAGTGACTCCTGCAACCTGCCAGCCTTTGCTAAGGGAGCCTCTGCCCTTGCAGAGGGCTCGGCTTATTTCTTGTGCCCTGCCTCAACAGCCTTACCAGAGCAGGTGGTGCCCGGAGCTCCTGCACTCCTGTGCTCGCTTCCCCCTGCTCTCCAGTACCCACCTGGGCACCAGGGCGAAGACACCCAAGGCAAAGAGTGCTCTGGGACTGGGTGGGTGGAGGGCGTCATCTTACAATGCAGATTTTGTCCCATGTTTCACAAATGTTTCCTTTGTCTTGGGGCTAGAGTTGTTTACTTTCCTATTACAGAGGTCCCTTTGTTCAGAAATCTGTGTTCTAGAAAGAATCATAGCTTTCCAAACAAGAACACCACTGCAGGTCCTTCCTGGGTCTCCTTTGAAGTTTCCTCATTGAGATTCAGACTGGGCGCTTGGACTGACGGGGACTTTACACACACCATTCTCAAAGGACTCAGCTCTGAATGATCACTCTCGTCTCTGCTCATGGACTGGGCCACACCCAACTTTGCCTGGACATTACTAGGTGTCACCTGTTGTCCCAGTGGGGTCATCTTCAGGAAAGCATCATGGTCCCAGCGTGCTGGGCCTCTCCTGTCCATGTGACTGAGGCAGCAGGTGGGCCAGGTGTGTGCAGGTCTCTGTCTGGTGGGACCCTGGGGACCCTGCAAGAGCACCAGGTGATGCTGACCATGGCCCCAGGAGGGTGGGAAGGTGCTCAGACCCATAAACACAGGGGATCCTTTTGTTCTGAAGTGGACTGGAACCACCATGAGTGTAGAAAACAGATCTCTGGGGCCGCGTGTCGCGGTGCCTGCGGTGGCTCTCATGCTACCAGCACATGGTGGCCCTGGGTATGGATCCTGTGCTCATAGAAACCAGGTCTGTGCCCCCTGTGAGGGGATCAGTCCCACGGCCTTCTGATGGTGCGAGGACACTGCCCCTGCCAGACCCACCCTCTGAAGAGCTCTGAATTCCATGGATGGTGGCACGTGAGGCCTTTAAACTCAAGCTGATTGTGTTGGTTAAAAGTTCATGTGTGTGTTCAGTTGCTTTGATGCTTTGCTGTCAACAGTATTTGGGTGAATATCATCTTTGGAGGTGGACTGCGAAGGGCTGGCTGGAGGAAACAGGTCCCCAGCACTGAGTTGCAGGACTGAAAGCTTCCAGGCCTGGGCTTCCCAGGTTGTGGGGTGGGTTTTCTAAGGCCTGTGTGGAAAGGGCTTGAGCTGCACCTAAGGACCCCTCTGGAAGTCTGCTTTCCGAGTGAAGGACAGAGTCCTGGTCCAGAGTCCTGGAGCCCTCCGGCATGCATTGCTAGTAGGTGGACATCCCCTTAGTGGTGGTACAGGCTGTGTGACTTGTCCTGCCTGAGATCACACAGGAAGCAGGCAGAGCAGCTCCAGCCTGGGTGGATCTGACTCCAGGGCCCCAGGTGGCTCTGTGCTGTGCCCAAGCTGTGGGTGCTCCTGCCTTCCAGAAACCCACTTAAGTCTGTGTCCACTGACCCCTGAGAGCAGTAAGATGGACTGACCAGGACGGGGTGCATCTGCATTCTCTGTGCTGTTGGCGGGAGATGTCCCTCCTGGTAGCTGCATTGCTCTGTTTTTCTGACTGTTCAGCGACCCCTTTCTAAGGTTTTGATCTCTGATTTGTAGATTCATTATATTAGGAGCAGGAAAAAAGTCACGTTCTCTGTCATTAGTCAAGGCTCCTGTTGACGCTCCCTGAAGTTGCAGAAGCGACTCCAAGTGCTTTCATGGATTTGGGAGTCTCTGCTCCCGAGGTCTCCCAGGCACCCAGGCATCCTCTGGTCAGAACTTGCTCAGGCCCTGGGCTGGCCCTGGGGCTCCATATCATAGACAGGACCGTGGCATTTGGAGGGGCCAGAGAAGCCCCTGGGTATTTTAGTTCTGGTCTCATTGCCTGAGTCTGCTTTGGGAGGATTTTTTAAACTGCTTTTGGGCATCAGTGTCTTTCAGCTATAAAGTGGAAGTAACGTGAACCCCTTGTTCCCATGGGACTGTGTATGTGGAAATACGTGGAGACATGTAAAGCCCCCTACAAATGCAGGGTCTTAGCCGTGCTCCACAGAGCTGAAACTAGGCCAAGAACTCAGGCAGTGGGATCACTGTGTGACCCTAATGTGGGGGACACATAGCCATGATTTAGTCCAGCCCTGCAGCCTGCCTGCACCAAGAGTGAGCCCTGATGTGGGCCACAGGCTCTGGGTGGAGCAATATGGTCACGTGGGGTCATCAGTGTAGCAGGTGCAGCCCTCGACGGGGACTATGCCTAAGGAGGGGCTGCATGGGAAATCTCTGCCCTTCCTTCCAATCCTCTGTGGACCTTAAATTGCTCTAAGGAAATATAGTCTATTTACCAAAAATAAAAATGAAATACAGCTCATCTAGAAGAGGGGAAGGTGGGCTGAACAGGCCAGGCTGTGCTGAGTGAGGCCGGGTTTTAAGAGCCAGCTGACCCAAGGTCACCAGCCAGTGAGTGGCTGACAGGGCACTGGTCATCTGTGCAGCCTAGGCATCTCCTGAGAGAGCGTCCCCCACCCAACAGTAAGCTCTGACGGCCGCTCTTTAAAACCACGCGTAGCCCGTGGAACAGGGACCCCAGACTCAACCCCTTCCCCCAAGTGCAGCTTTCTTCCTGCTGTGGAACTCTCCTTCCTCTGTGGGTGAAGCAGGAAGTGCATAAGGTAGACCTAGCAAGGACCGGCAAGGGCGGCTGTTCAGAGAATCCGGTCGCCAGGTCCAGGGCGCACTCTGCTCCCAGCGCAGGCTCGGGGAGCAGTCTCTGAACTGTCCCAGAGACTCCTGTGCCTCTTGGTACCACAGCTTGCTTACACAGAGATCTAGGGACCTCGTCAGCAGTTCTGACCACGCAGTGCCTTGGTCCTGTTTTGGCCTTGTGACACAGGTCCCCTTGTGACACTGGTTTCGCCTGGAGTGCGGGGAGGTCTGGGGGCTGGTGCAGCTGTCGCCCCGGGACTGCATGTTGAGGATAGCGGGGCAGGGCTATGAGAAGGGACCGGAGACTCTGAAGCCGTAGTTCAGGCTACAGACGGCCAGGGTGGGCAGGCGGTGGACGTGCAGGTGGGAGCATGGCTGGGGAGAAGCTGGTGTGCTTGGAAGGTGACACCATCAGGATCCCCCAGTGCAGACTTGCGGTGAGAGAAGGAAACCAGGTGACTCCCAAGGGCCAAGGGCAGGGCCTAGAGCTCAGCAGCCTAGCAAACATCTCCTGGATAAACGGAGGAACACCGGTTGCTGAGGACGGTGAGACTGCAGCCCCTGTGGGGCTGGCTGTGTCGCTCACAGGCTCTTTCATCATGGCTGGGGGCTTTGGGTTCATTGCAGGGGCAGAGCCTGCTTCCTAATGAACCTGAGTAGGGACCTGCCTGCCTTCGTCCCCTCCCTGCAGACATACCTACATTTACAGAGGACCCCTGAGCAGGGGTCGCCCAGGTGCAGTCAGAGCCCCTCTTTGCAGTGGTCAGAGACGACAGTAAAAGGCACCAAGAGCCAGTCTACCTTTTACTGTCACCATGCACGGTCCTAAACAGTGCCAGTGGGAATGCCCCACCCCATCCGCACCTTTCAGGAAAGGCTTGAGGATTCCACTTGGCCACACTCCTGAGGCTGGTGGCCCCAGGTGCCAGGGCCATAGCAGGAGCTGCTCTGTGCCCTATGAACAAGATCTCTTTAAAAAGGACAATGCATTTTCCCATAACCATGTCCCCAGAACTGGGACACAGGACGTGCAGGCACACGGGGGCTTGCACATGGCTGAGGGAATTCAGGTGCAGCAGCTCCAGGGCCCCACCACCCCTGCTGAGCATGAGCACACGTGACCACAGGTGCTGTGTGCCGTCTGCAGGTCTCACGCTAAGCTGGCACCAGCTTGCAGGCTGGATGCCCCTCCACCGCGTCTTCCCCGGGCACCAGGCAGCCTCTGGCCAAACTTTGTTTTACTTTCTGAAAGGTATCTTTCTCCTGGGCCATGGCCCCAGGTCCCGTGAGCGGGAGGACAAGGAGCTCAGGCAGCTTCCCAGGATGGACACCTGAAACCGGTGGATGGACGGGTATCTGTTCAGGTAGCCTGGCATTCAAGTGTGAGACTCGTACGAGGCGGCTGAAGGCGTGTCCACGTCGGTGGTGGTGCGTGAGACCTGTGGGCAGCCCGGCACTCAGAGGGACCCTGTCTGTCTGTACGCCACTCGCGCCTCTGGCCCTCTGGTCACACAGTGGCAAGCATCGTGGGCAGTCCGTCCACCCCATGTATCTTCTTTCCGAGTGGAGTGGGGGAGCACTTTAAAACCTTCAGTCAACCACTGCAACAGCCTAGGTTAAACCTGGGGCTTGAGGACCCAGCGAGGCAGAGACTTCCAAGAATCTGCCCTCTGGGCGGACAGAGGAAGTCCCTGCGCTGAGACCAGCAATAAAGGACCTAGGGAGGGCAGGAGCTGAGTCCAGCCCTGTGACCAGCTGGCCTCTGCTCTCTGCTGCTCCCGCCCTCCCCACCCCTCACCTTCTTTCCAAGTATTAAAGAAGCCAAACCCGACACTTCCCGTGTGCCCTGAAAGCCAGTGTGGGGAGGAAGGGCCTAGCCATGACATCCACGGGGTCTTTAGCAAAGACAGGAGGGGTGGGACTTGAGACAGGCCCTGCTGCACCTGCTTAGATGACACACCCAGAGCATGACCTCCAGGTAGAGTCCTGAGGGCCAGTCCAGGGCCAGGACTCACAGATCCACCCTGTCCTCAGGTCCCCCGTGCCGCTCAGGGACCCCACATCTGTGTACCACCAAGCTCGGACCGAAGATATTTGGAAGAGCTGCATCACACAGGAGGTGCAGGCTCCCTGGGCCTCATTCCTTAGCAATACGGTGTACCCACTGTTGGCACAGTCACTTTGCACCAGGTATTACAAGTCACCTCAGAGTGCTCAGGTATTGTAATAGGACTGCCACTGTGCAAGGAACTTAAACGTCACAGATTTTGGCATCTGGGCAGGTGTGTGGAGCCATCCCTGCAGACAGCACAGGACAGCTGGACCTAGAAGTTGTGTTTTTGGTGTCTTGCCATGTTTCTGTTTTCTCAAAGGACAGGAAGCTTTGTCTTCTTGACAATCCAGTGGACGGTGGTCCCTGCCTGTTCCCACAGGGGCGTTGGTGTGTGGTGTGGCAGGCACACTGGGTAGCCTGTGCATCCTTGGGTTCTGGGCCTGAGACCTGCCACTGTGCGGGGATCGTGGATCGGCCATCAGCAAGGACACAGACTTTCTCTCCCTTTTGGCTTGGAGAAGACACAGCCTGTAACACATGGGCATCCACACCCGCCACCGGGGTCTGTGGCCACCCGCTCTGCCCAGCAGTCCTGGCTCTCTACTTGATCGCTTCCTCCTGTGTTCCCCAGAGCCTTGGGGTCCCCAGGTGTCCTGCTGCCCTCCTGTCCCCAGAGCCTTGGGGTCCCCAGGTGTGCTGCTGCCCTCCTGTCCCCAGAGCCTTGGGGTCCCCAGGTGTGCTGCTGCCCTCCTGTCCCCAGAGCCTTGGGGTCCCCAGGTGTGCTGCTGCCCTCCTGTCCCCAGCGTCTTGGGGTCCCCTGCTGCCCTCCTGTGCTCAGACACTGTAGGAAGAGCAGTCGCTGGCATCCATCTGTCTCCTGACCAGCATCCAGCCAGCGGTTAGCCTGCAGTGCAGGCCTGGTGACCATCAGAACCCAGCGTCCGTTTCCTGGAGCAGCTTTGCCTTGGCTGAAGGGATGTGCGCCTCTGAGGAGGAGCACTGCATTACCTTGCAGAGAAAGCAGGCCCAGGCGGGAGGGCTCGGCCTGCGTGGAGGGGGCCGTAGGCAGAGATGAGGCGGAGCCCACGCCCTTGCACCTTCTGATCTTGCAAAGCCCTGGTCAGCCCTGGGGGTGCTGGAGTGTGGACCTCCTAAGACCAGCCAGCTGCCCCTTAGGAGCCTCCTGGGTTCATCCACTGGCAGCCTCTTGGGCTCAGTAAGAGGGACTCCTCTGAGGAGATCCTGAGACAGGAAAGAGGCTTGCCACACCTGACTGAGGACAGAGGCCCACAGGCCAGGCCCCTGGGTCCAACATCTCCTGGACCTGAAATGCCCCCAGTATTGGCTACCCTGGGCCAGGTGGCCTCCTGGGGCCCCTCTTTGTGCCTGGAGAGCCCACAGTGGCCTCAGACTGAGGCAGAGGCCCGTCAGAGCCCTGCCTGGAGATTCCACTGCTGGCTTCCAAGAGTCCACACCCTTGTCCACGCGTGCCAAGTCTTGCCGCAGTGAGCTGCCTGCTGTCCCAGCCTACCGCAGGGGACCGGTGAGTTGGCTCTGGCCTGGGGAGCACCCTCGGCTCCTAGTTGGTGGGAACCCGCAAGGGCCCTGTGGCAAGATCCCTTCAGGAGCTGTCAAGTCAGCACGTCCCCGTCCTCTGCGGCCCATGCAAGCGGGAGCTGTTGTCCTGGGGCCAGGGCACATTCCTCTCCTGTTGCCCGTCGTCCTGGCCCTCCTGCTGCTCCAGTGACTAGGGGCTACCCTGGTTCTGAGTCTGTGTCCATGGGGTCTGTGTGGCCCCTCTGTCCTCTGAGAGTTATTTTCTGGGATGGGGGTCCTGGCCCTTCCTGCAGGGTCCACACAGTGTTCCCTGTCTGTGGCCTGGTGCAGAGCTGCCCGCTGCCCAGGTACAGTGTGAGGTGGCCAGCAGGACACTGCATTCCAGTCACCCACCACACACCCAGCACACAGCCCGACCCTTGTCCTCGCACCGCCACCATTTCCCAGCCTGTTCCCAGCGAGTGCCAGAGACACCAGCACAGAAGGTACAGCTGGGAGTGGGAGGGCCAGTGCCACTGCGCTGACAGCCAGGGAAGACCAGAGACGTGGTGCAGTGGTGTGACCCGCAGGGAGGCAGGGTGCCTCTAGGGGCCCACTCTACCTGGACAGACCCTGACTTCTCTCCAACAGGAGCTTGGCAGGCAGAAGCTGGTCCTGAGAGAGGCTTGTGTGCAGCCCAGCGGAACCAACCCTAGAACAGCAAGATGACCTCAGAGCACAGGAACATCCTCGTGCTGATGCCGACCCAGAAACTGCTGCGGCTAGCAGTAGAGGTGAGCAGGGCGTGTGTCCAGGGGTGGCCAGGAGGGCATTTGGGGCTGTGTGTCCAGTGGGCAACTGGGGGTTACCGGGGACCACATGTCCAGAGAGTGATGTGGGGACAGAAGGGGCTGTGTGCTGGGGACACCTGGACCAGGGGAGACATCAGGTGGCCTTTGCTATGATGCAGACCAGTGGAGCTGGGGCTGAGAGCTGCCCGATTCCCCTTATCGTCCAGAGTCCTGGGCTGCCTGTCCCCTCACAGCATCCAGAGCCTCCTGGGGTGACTATCCCAGGGGACCTGTCCTGGGTGCCCCTGCTTTGGGAGAAGCTGGACTGCAAAGGCTGACGAAGCTCATGGGAGGCGTGGGGGAGAACCGTGTCCAAGGAAGTGGAACCCCAACAGCAGCCCGCCCCAAGACGGCGGCGTCCCTCACGAGGCCCGGGGGCTCTGCACGTGCCCCTCTGCCCTGGCCTCTGAGAGCTTTCTCTCCAGGGCCCCTTGAAGTCTCAGCAGGGTCCTCGGGCTGACTGTCAGACCCCTGCCCCTCCTCCCACTTGGCAGCCTCTGTCCCACCCTTCAGCCTCCCCCTCCCACTGGACGAGGACCCTCGTAGCCGGACCATCTCCCTGGGTATGATGGACCATTGTCACCCCAGAAGCGGGGACCCAGGGAAGAGCTCACGAGTTGACAGAAGACCCCTGCGTCCATCTGAGCACCATCGGGGGCTGTGCCCACAGTCACCAGAATCACCAGATTCCCCTCGAGAGGGCCTCTGGGAAGAGAGACGCTGAGCACCCTTGAGGAGCACTTGCCGACCCCGGAGGGGCCCAGGCACCGACCTCAGGACGGAAGTCCAGTGACCCCCAGCCCCAGCCTCCACAGACCATGTTCAGAATGTGGATCCAAAACCAGATGGAAACACTCTGAGGATGGCCCCCCTAGAGGACCAGAAGGCTGCCAGAGCGACCCCGGACCTATCACTCTCCACAACCTGCCACATCCAGGCATTTAGGATCAGAGAGGGACACTAAGGAGCAGGCCTGTCCCCTTAGCACAGATGCCCCGCCAGCACATGACCTTTCTGTGGAGACCTTGGCATCCTGTGTGGGTGCAGTCTTGAGCCTCCTGCTCTTGCTGTTGGTCACCAGGCAGTGTGGCCAGGCACTGGTGTACCCTCTGATGAGCGGTCCTCAGGTCACTGTGGTCGTGGGGACATAGGCACAGGCAGCATGCTGCAGACCGGCCCTTCACCGCTGCCTGCCCCGGGAAGAGGACAGTGACGGGGCTTGCGCCCTGGACGAATCCAAGCACGGGCTCAGGTCCCGGGTCTGCCATGGACTTCCTCCCCTTGGTTCCTCTGTGCGAGCCACAGGGCATCTTAGCGGAGGTTCTTCTCAGGACGCCTGTGTGGACGGCGAGGTGGCCTGAGGTTCTCCTGGGCCCGAGGACAACATTTTCATCTTTGAAAATTTGGATGGTGAAAATTGGTGATTGAAATGATGGTGTCGGGTGAGGCGTGATGGTTCACCCCAAGGGGAACTGTCACCCCCTGGATGGCGGGCACTATCTGAAGCAGTACTACAGTGTCACGGCTCACGTCCTGGGCATACGTCTCTATATTGAGTAAATGCTGTGCTCATGTTTTTGGCAGTGTCCCCAAGCATTGGCACACCCTCTGATGAGAGGTCGGGGGGTCCTGGGACCCTCTGAGGCTGCAGGGGCAGGTGCTGGGGCCTCCTGCCAGTGTGACGGTCCTCTGCTCCCTGTCTCCCTCACTGAGCTTCCCTGTAAGTTTCTGCTGGAGCCTGTGCACCTAGAACAAGGCGTGAAGCCCTGAGTGAACGTGACGTCATGCTCTTGGCTTTTACGGAGCCCTGGAGGGACGTCTCCAGCTTCTGCCACCCTGGCCCGGCCTTCCACTTGGCAAAAGCACCGCCAGCTCACCCTCGGGAGTGTGCTGGGCACTGGGACCCTGGGGGCCATCACGGGGTTCAGTTTATCCACGTGTGTGGCTCCAGGTCCAGTGATTAGAAAGGCGTGGGCTGAGAAGACCTTCTGCCAGTGACACCAGTCATGGCGGCTCTCACCACAGGAATTGGAGCTGAGCAGCCACCCTTCCAGTCATGTCTCACTGAGAAGCAGGAACGCGCAGCGTGGGTGACAGGCACAGATGGCAAACACCTGTCGCGTCACGGGGCTCGGGGTTTCTGGAGGACCAGGTCAGGGGCCTCCCCAGGGCCTGGGGCCGTGGTCATACACTCCTAGCCAGCTGGAGCACACGGTCTCTCTCGTGGAGTAGCCTGAGTCACCCGCAGAAGATGAGTGGCTGTCCCCCAGCAGACAGGCACAGGTGGTGAGGACGGCAGCTCCATCCTGCAGCTGGGTCTGCAGGACCTCACAGCAGAAGTGACAGCAGGCTGACTGGGCAGTCCTGTGTGTCCTCTGCATGTGCTAGTACACAGAAATGTACACACCACACACGTGTGAGCACCACACACCACACCACACACACACCATAGACCACACACACACCATAGACCACACACACACCATAGACCACACACACCATAGACCACACACACAC
>JAQQSJ010003975.1:0-10963 GCA_028644305.1 Xerus rutilus
GGCCACCGCCCCAAGATGGCGCCCAGAGGATTGGTGACGCCGCTCTTGCTTCCTGTAAACAAGCCATTTGCGCATGCGCCCGTTGTTACCAGGCAAGAGGTCCTATGAGGGCCCTATGGCTGAGCAATACGTAGCCTAGAGTGATTGGCTGTGTGAATGTATAAATGATGGAGCTTTTCCTGCTTGGGGGTCTTTTTTCCTTTATCCTAAGAAGTGTCTAGACATCCATTAAAGTGCTGCAAGAAGAACCTGGTTGTGTCATGTCTTCCTGCGGGCAGGGGACGCGGCACATATCTCTGTCTCTTTCCATCCCCTGTCATCATCTCCCTTCTCGTTCTCTTTTCTGCCTCTTATAATTGTATATTGAGGGCAAAATATTGAGTTTATTTTATGCTCTGTTCTGACAGCATTATTTGTTGTTTCTTTTTGTGTGTGTGGTTTTTTGTTTTGTTTTGTTTTTTTTTTTTTGGTGCTTAGGATTGAACTCAGGGGCACTCAACCACTGAGCCACATCTCCAGCCCTATTTTATGTTTTATTTAGAGACAGGGTCTCACTGAGTTGCTTAGTACCTCGCAGTTGCTGAGGCCAGCTTTGAACTCTCCAGTCTTAGCCTCCCAAAGTGCTGGAATTACAGGCATGCACCACCATGCCTGGTTGACAGCGTTGTTTTTTACAAGATCATTTTTGTGTTTTTTTCTGTCTTTGCATTCAGTAATTTCAATATTCTTTGTAGGCCACCTTTACATATGTTGAATGGGTATCCTTTCATTTGTGGTTATTATTGCAAAATTGATATGAGTTTTAAGTGTGTTTGATTTCTTATTTTTACTTAATGTGAATTCATACCTGACAGAAAATTATATATCTTGGATCAATTTTTTTTTTTTTTTTTACTTGGAACCTGTGTTTCAAGTCCTGCCCATTTTGATACATACACTGAGTTCATTATTTCCACCTCATGTATAGTTCTTGGTGTTGCAAAAGCACCACAATTAATCCTAATTTCTCTATATTAAATTTAAAAGAAAAGCATCAACCTTACAGCTGTGATGTTATAAGAACGTATATCTAAACTTTTATCATAATTTCATGATCTACTAAAGATAATCAGTAAATAGTAGCTCATATTAGCTCAAGGCAATGTAAAAGACAGAAAGTGGATATCAAACTTGAACACTACTATTATTACCTATTGATCTTGAGATTTATATTTGAGCTTAAATATTCTCTCATGTTGAAAATGTATGAACCCTGTATTTAATGTTATTGGAGGATTAGAGACAATGACTATGCCTATCGATGATTGCATGTGACATATCAAAGAAGTTTAGGACTAATTTTAAGACATGGGAGCCTTGAGTGTAAGTTATATGTCTCTCTAGCCTTCCAGAAGCCAGCATAATATATAGGATAAGGCATTGAATGAATACATTTAGAAAATTAATTAATAGAAGTAATGATTCTGAAGTAGTGTTGGTGAAAGAATACTTAGTATAAAAACGTAATTTTTATAACAGTTTATTTGGCTCAAAATAGGTGTCAGAGATTTTACCTGCTTTACTTTCAGTATCTCATTAAGCCTATCCCACCTCAACCCAATGTGGCAGATGATATTAATACCTCTTTTCCAGTTGAGAAAGCCAAAACCTAGAAGGCTAATTTCCCTCAAACCATAGTTCTACAGTATTGAAAGTAATAGTAGGAATGGCAAATCCACACTCTATGAAAAATTAACTTCATGTGCATGATGTAATCTAGTGGAAAAAAATTCACTTTACTAAAGGCCAATATAAACTCATGGAGTTTTCATAAATTCAAAGAATGGGCCTTAAATCTCTAAAACACTTTTTGCACTGATACAATTTCCAAACAGCAGGAGAGGAGACAGAGCAGGAGTGGAGAAGTACCTTGGTGAAAAGATTATGCATGGGCATACTGGTTAAGAAGTTTGGCTTGTCTCTTGTTAGTAGAAAGTGACTAGAGTTTTAAGGAAGGAGTGTAATATGTCTTAGCTTGTGACAAAAATAAATTTGATGTTTTTGTATAGGATAAATTAAAGAATAAATGATCAAATTCTAGGTGCTTAGTTAGAAAGTTATTTCAGAAATTTAGACAATAAGTTGAAGTAGGTCACCACTGGTATCAAGAAAATATGTGAAAGCTGGAAATACAGCTCAGTGGTAGAGTGCTTACGTAGCATATGCAAGGCCTTGGGTTTGAGCGCTGGCACCACAAAGAGGAAAGGGGGGAAGAAAAAATATGGATAGATATTAAATATTAATTTTATTAAAATATTCTTTTGATTATTAGATGAGAATGTTAAACATAATTTTCCAGTTGGGCAATAAGTAGTACATAAGTAATATTGGGGAGAAGCTGTCATGTGCAGTTTTGGCTAAGTCATAATTCAGTTCAAACCAAAGGACACTTGGTTTTGGTATTCCATGATGTATAAGGTAATAGAAATGACAGATGTGGTGGTGTCTCTAAGAGTACTGGATAATAGTTGGTGGTCTAAAAACTCAGGGGTGGTTGTGGAGATCCATACGTAGGCTTTATATCCATCCTAATGGATTGTTTCCTGTAATTTGAAAACACTTAGTCTAGCTTAAGACATTATTTCTCTCCAAATAATTGTAATATTGTAAAATATTCTGGTGCAGCATTAAGGATATCATTATTATCACTATCTCATCATGGTCAGAATACTTTCCCACAGAATCAAATAAAAATATAGACAATCATTTAAAGTATGAGCCTCTCTTTATATCTACGTTGGACTTAGATAAAGGAGAGGAAAGAAGGAAGGAAAACAGGCAAGCAGGCAGAAGTTGCTCATCTTTTGGATTGACACACTATACAAAATATAATGCTGTTAAAAAGATGCAGTAATTTATTTTGGTCAGGGATTTAGCAATGTAAGCATGGATCTGGCAGAATTAACAACTCTTCATAACTGTCCATCTTGAAAATACATTTGAAAACTAAGTTCCATTTGAGCAAGACTGAACACAAATTAAATCTTGGATTTTCCCCAGTTCTTGACTTAAAGCATCTTACAATTTGCTTATGATGTAATCATACTAAAGATTCTACACATGGTTTGGCATAAGTTGGTGAAGCTATTTGTTCTGAAAGTGGTTAAGTCAAATTGTGCCTTGTCAGAAAGAAATAAAATAGGTGTGAGGCCATTGATACATGACACTGCAGCACCCAATTACCCCAAAATGATGTTTATTCTGGTATTGAGACTGGTCAGGGAGAAATAAATTATATTTTCCAATATCATGCAACTGGATAAGAATATTCTCATCCCTCTGCATGGCCACTTCCTTGATTTATGCATGTGTTCTCATGCCTTTTTTAAAAAGCTTTATTTATTTTTTATTGACAAATAAAATTGTATATATTTAGAGTATACAACACAATGTTTCAATATATGTAAACAAATGTGGAATATCTAAGTTAATCTTATTACTATAGCCAGTAACTCATACTTACAATGCTTTTGTAATAAGAGTATTTAAAATCTACTTCAAAAATTTGAAGTACACATTATTATTAACTACAATCACCATCTTGAACATTAGATCTCTTAACTTAATCTCATGCTTTTATTAAACAAAATGTCAAAGGTTTGAATGAGTCAAATTTGTCTTTGCCAAGCCCACATTCTAATGAAATATAATCAGTGTATTTTGTGCTTAGCTGGGTTTCTGTAATGTTTGCTAACGTATCTAATTAGAAATTAGCACCACACAACATCAAGAATCATAACTTGCAGCCAGGCGCGGTGGCATAAGCCTGTAATCCCAGCACTATGGGAGGCTGAGACAGGAGAATCGTGAGTTCAAAGACAGCCTCAGCAACAGCAAGGCACTAAGCAACTCAAAAATATAAAACACAAAATAGGGCTGGGGATGTGCCTCAGTGCTCAAGTGCCTCTGAGTTCAATCTCCATCCAGTACAAAAAAAAAAAAAAAAAGAATCATAACTTGCAACATTTGTATGCACAATCATAAAATCATTGGATTATTGAAACTTGTCTTGTTTAACATTGTGAATGACATCACATTCGTAATAGTCAAGACTTTGGGTTATTTTCAGTAAAAATTTTTTGTAATGAAATGGGAGTAAAATATGTCATTTTTATTTTTTGTGTAGGTATTTCCCAAATTTCCAGAGTAAAAATCTTAAAATAAATGTATTAAATTTTAAGACAAGTTTTATCTTTTATTTTGGAAAAAAATCCCCTCTTAAAACATTTTGACAAGAATGAATTATTTTATGGTTAAATTTAATTAGAAAATTGTTTACCTAGAGCCATGGGTTTCAAAATGAACCATATAGCAGAATTACCTGAAAGGCTTGTTAAAATATAGCCTTTTGAGTTCCACCCCCAGAATTGCTGCTTCAGTAAAAATATGTGGTAAGACCCAAGAGTTAGTATTGAAATATCCACCATCTTAATGTTTGGAGTATAATAAGGGATTCTATATTTAGAATCCTGAAATCAGAATTACAGATGGTACTAGTAAACTCTGACCTCTGATGACCAAAATACCATCCAGGAAGTAGAAATTAGATAAACTCCATGAGCTTCTAATGTGATAGAAATACTTACACATATCAATTTTGTGGATCACATTGTCTTATTAATTTATTTGGCAGGAGGAGAATTAAAGACACATGATAATGTTCAGTTTTTAAAAAGTTTCCTTTGAATCAAAATTTGGAATTATTATAGAAAAGTGGCAGAACTAGCAAAAATAAATCTCACTATTGACATGAGGACACAAACAAATAATAATATGGCTTCAACTTGAAGAGTATTTGCTGAATTCTAGAAATAATATTAAGTTTGCAGCATATACTGCCAACTTATACTTAGGGAGCTTATATTGAGGGAGCTGTCACTGTCACATTTTCTCCTGATGTGTTTGAGAACCATTTTCACAGGTGTTCAGAAAAATGAGAAATTTCATTAGTTAAATACAAATGGTAATAAACATATTGCCATTTAATTCTTTTTTTCAGATCAAATAAATGCAGTATCATTGAAAGAATTTTGAGCAAAATTAAATTATGATTTTGTCAAATTTCACTTTTGGTGATATTTTTCTTCCATCAATTTATTCATTTTCCTTTAAAAAAAGATTAGGAGAATAAATGAATAAGTAAAAGAATAATTATTCTTTTCACTTATTTTAGTAATATATTCATGATTAATACACCTGAATTGTGAGCATTAATAGCTATTTCATTTTTCCAACATTTATTTCAGTCCCCTTAATCCCCTGATTGGCAGTTAGTCCAGACTCTAACCTTCAATGTAACACTTTCTTCCAAACTAGAAAAATTTTCAAAATTGTCCTTGGTGTCTAATTCCTTCATTTCAGGAACAGAGAAATATTGGCTCTTCCTTTTTTTCAATATTTCTTAGGAGCCATGAGCCACTACTGGGAATATGCATACATGGTCAGAGTTTTCTTACTCTTGAGGTGACTTATTGGTGTCTGAAGCCTGACGTGGACTTTTGTGTTCTTTACAGAATGATGATTCTACTTTTCCTGTTTCATGCTTGGCATCCAAAAATTATTGACGTTGGCCTTCATTGATCTCACTTCTCATACTGTTTTCAATATAGATGTTTACAAAAGTGCTAAGCAAAAAAGACTGGTTCTAGAAATTTCCATCACAGGACCCAGAACAACTTTTTGATCTTCCAAGGGATAACACAGCTTCTCTACTAGTGTCTGACAATATAAATTTTCTTGCATTTTGCTTTCCTTGGAAAATCAATGACCTACATTCTAGAGTAGACAGAATAACTATGTTTGGAGATTTCCATATAATTATTCTATCTTTGTAAGGGAAGTTACCTTTATTGACCTAATGACAATTTTCATCCTGACATTAGTTTTATAATTTATTCATTTAATAAATAAAAGAGAAATAATTTCCATATTTAGTAGACAAATGCAATAATATATATTTAAAGTCAATATGCAACTGCAGATGTTCACATGCATTTTTTAAGGGAAGGTGCTTACATACCATGTTCCTCAGATTTTTCAACATGGTATATGACAAAAAACAAATTTCTAATCATTTGCTTGGATGGATGGACTTTAGGGGATAGAACATTTAATGGTAATTTTTTTAAAAGAGTCAGATGAGAGGAGAATGAGGATGTATCAGAAACACAGGAAAGGAACAAAAGCTGATATGAGAGAAGTCAGGGAAGGAGAAAATTTAATCCACTTAGATGAAGAATACTACAATAGCTGCTGTTGGGGGAATTTCCAGAGTATTGCTATTAAGGCTGTCACTTTTGTGACTTACCTCAGGCAACATTGTCAATGAACACAGCCTCCAGGGAGAACATCCAGCAACAGCAGAATAGGGAGACAACTTAAAGGAAGCAGTGGGAGGTACAGAAACTCTCACTGGTTCCTTATGGCACATAAATAATTGAGAACTCTGCCTAGCTATTCAGGGATATTTATCTGGCCTTATTCTGCCTTTCCACTTCCACACAACCTCATTTATCATGTGCTCCTATTGCTCTATACCTATGCTTCTCAAATTATTTGTCATTAAAAAGATGAAAGGGGACTTTCTTTCCAATTCCACTGTGGGCCATTAATTTCATTAGATATCAAGAAAATAAATTAACAGAAAAATAAAATTAAAAACACATAAAATGAAATTTATTGTTAGACTCAATAAATGTAAAAATGCTCTCTCAAAGTGCTCTAAAGATTTTGAAAGCCACTCATTTTTTTATTTTATGTCAATGAAGAATGGCAACACATAAATCACTTTTGAAGTAATACTAACAAGTCCTCTCCTCCTCCTCCCCCCTTCTGCCGCTTTCTCCTCCTCTTTCTCTTGCAATGTTTCACCTCTAATACCTTTTGCACAGCCTTTGTGCTATTCTTCTAAAAACTGGCAGCTCTTTTGCCTCATTCTAATTTGTTTTAATAAACCTACTTTTTAATCTCAAACTACTTTCAATATAAAATGACCTCTATAATTTCTGCTCTCATGCACCTTTTCATCCTACATAGACTCCTTTCCTTTAATTTGTATTGGTTTACCAAAATCCACTTATTTTTTTACATTCCAGGATGATTCTCCTCATTCATAAAGTTTCTCTAGATTCATCGCCCCAGAATTCATATTTCTCATTGTAATTTATCTGTATTTTCTTAAATATTTCTCTATAATAATTTATTTTAAAATAATTATTCCTGCTATGTGCTGTGTCCTCTCTTTATTGAAAAGATATGAAGAACATTACACCCAGGAGCCACAGTAATTATGTGTTGAAATAGATTAAACCAAATGGGAAGAACTGTCAATATCTACTGGATGCCTGAAGAGTCCCTGTCTGATCAAACATGGTACCTAAATCAGCATGGGAAGTCATGTCTGAATGACTGATCTCAGGAGATGTTTTGAATTTGTTGAATTTCAAGTTGATTCCTTTAATAGTTCAAATAAGCATTACTTAAAGAAAAAACAATAACATGCTGGTGTTGAAGTTCTATAGAGATCTTGGGGTTTGAGACTATTTTTAGTAATTGTAATTCTTAGCCTTCAAATTTTTGGCTGAGAATATCACTCAGAAAACATGTGTCCCATTAATATATGATAGATATAGAAAAAGAGCAAGCTTGTGAGGAAAGCAATTACAATGAAAATCCAACTGCTGATTAGGAAACCTGATTTTTTATTTCCATTATGCATGCATGCATATAATCAATATTATAACTGTAGTGGTATGATTGAAAATAGAATCAGAGTCATTATTTTAAGAAATACTCTTTTTATTGATTTTAGTGTTTAGTCACAGGTAGTCCAAATGTTTTTCTATTTCCATAAAATCTGTGGAGTCTTTTCACTTACTTATATTTGTTGGATACTTACAACATATTTATTAAAAGTACCAATATGGAGAATTAGATCTTCATTGGTGAAAATGAACTCCAACTTGGCTCCACATTTTTGCATTGCATTTAACTGAGCTCAGATTTCCATTTTTGTGATTAGTGCACACTGGTAGACAAATGGACATGGAAGTTGTCCTTCCTTTTCTATCATAAATTTAGCTCCCCACGAAGATATATAATTAAACTGGGCAGTACAATCTGATTATCTGTCAAATATAATTGAGTCACCCTGCTACCTTCAAATACTAGTTCACTGTATCTACAATGAATTAAAACACTTCAGTCCTAGATGTGAAAGTGATAATAAAATCTCCATTCAGTCAGTGCATATTTATTGAATGCCTGCTGTGTGCCAAGTGATCTAATATTTGAAGAGCAGTTTTCAAATAAATTTTACATAATTTTTCAATAGTGCCTTAGAATACCTCTCTAATTTACAAAAGCATAAATGTTGGTCTCAACTTACAGATGAGGAAACAGTTTGTGGAGGAAAGTGAATTTACGGGGATCACATGCTTTGAAATTATGTAGTTATGAATAAGACTCAGGACTTCTGATTCATCATTACTAAGTCCTTTCACTGCAGCAGGCTTTTCTTGTAAGAATAAGTTACTCTATGCATAATAATAAAGGCCTGATATCTTTTGTGAGAATTTCTTTATTATCAAACTCCTTGTAATTATGGAAAATCTATTCTTCCACTTCTAGAGTATTAGCCCTGTGGGAGCCCTGTGACAGTCATGTAGCACAGATCTTTAAAATGAAATAAACAGAACTTGTAAGCATTTCTGTAGAGAATTTCCCATTTGAACCTATGACAAAAGGATATTTAATGACACCAGTAGTTATGTTTTCACTAAATCAGTAATGTTCCTTAGTATTAGCCTAAAAATTAATGTCTACCAAGAGAAGTGGATTCCTAGAAATCTAACAAATGTATACACTTTGCTTTTCAATTAACCCTTAAAATATTCTTCTTACAAATTTCTTCATTGTACAGTTAAAAGTAGCAAGTCTAAGAAAAGGTACTGAATATATAAATGATCTGTTGCAAAGCTTCTGTTGGCAACCATACCCCTATTCTTTAATAAGTGTACTAGGACAGATAAAGTATGCCAGAACATAGGCTACAAGAGGGCAGAATTTTTGTGTTTAATTAATTGCCATATTTTAACCCTAAAATAATACCTGATACCTAATTTACACTCATTAAATATTTGTTGATTGTATAATTAGAGTTGTCTCAGAATGGTAATTTTTTAAGATGTTTAATCTGTGGCTAAGTGAAGCCACAGCAGAATTGATGATACCTGTGATACTCAGTTAGGTCACATTATACCACAGTCACATTCTATACTCACTGTTCCAACAGCCATTTTTAAATAGAACAATGAATACCAACCAGTGTCACCAACACAATAGAAAACAAACATTTCATTGGTCATTGTCCAGGATATTGAAGGTATGCACTGTAAAAGACAGCATCTATAAAAGTTCTCAGCCTAGTGATATACATAAAAGATCTCAATAGAATACTTTTTTTTTTTTTTTGTACCGGGGATTGAACTCAGGGGCACTCGACCACTGAGCAACATCCCCAGCCCTACTTTGCGTTTTATGTAGAGACAGGGTCTCACTGAGTTACTTAGCACCTTGCCATTGCTGAGGCTGGCTTTGAAATCGCGATTCTCCTGTCTCAGCCTCCCTAAGTGCTGGGATTACAAGTGTGATCCATCGCGCCTGGCTTCAATAGAATACTTAAATCTATATATGATATTGAATCTCAAAAAACTGAATCTGTTTGTGTAGCATATTATTCAGTCTTATCAAATTTCTTTAAAACTAAGACTAAATATTATTTTGCCTTTGCATGTTTAATAATGTTTAAGAGACTTCTTAAATGTGGTACTTGAGCTAGTAGAATCTAGAGACATAGAGACTTTAGTTCAAATGCTTCTTTGTAAATTATCAACTTTACAAATTTTGAATACTCAATCTTTTTAAGCTTAAATTTCTCTTTTCTTTTTTCTAAGTATGGGAAATGACAGTAACAATTTTATAAGATTTGTGTGAGTAGTAACTGAAATATCTGCACTAGGAGGCCACAAGGAGTGCTGGATTAATGAACAACGCAGGTATAGACCTGCAAATTATGGCTCAGGTGATTCTATTGATGTAAGTCATATATCAACAAAGGCTATTTCACTCCTGTTGATGTATATGAAAATGGTTTGAATCCATGTTCTGCATTCCACAAAAAATCCAAACTCCTCTCCAAGGTTATTGAGGATTCCAAAGGATTACATATTCATAGTGCCTTTTCCTTCTAGAGAGCTACTTCCATGGCTTTTTCTTAGACTAAATATTTTTATTGAATGAGATGAGAAAAAGAGGAATTTTCTAAGATTCAAATAACCCGCAAAATACATACTCACACAAGGTGTTAAAGAAGACTTTATTAGCCAGGCATGGTGGCGCACGTCTGTAATCCCTGCACTTTGGGAGGCTGAGACAGGAGAATCGCTAGTTCAAAGCCAGCCTCAACAATGGTGAGGCGCTAAGCAACTCAGTGAGACCCTGTCTCTATATAAAACACAAAATAGGGCTGAGGATGTGGCTCAGTGGTCGAGAGCCCCTGAGTTCAATTCCCGGTACCAAAAAAAAAGAAGACTTTATTAAAGCTACTGGAGTCAAGGGCAAGGGATCTCTCTAAAATAATAAGATTCAAAATCTATTTATTTATTTATTATATTTAATTTATTTATTTGTTCTATTTAGGCTTACATGATAGCAGAGTGTAATTTGATTCATTGTACATAGAGGATAACATATCAATTCTTCAGTTGTAAGTTGTATAGAATCACAACATATATGCAGTCATACATAAAGTTAGGGCTATGATGACCATCATATTCCACCACCTTTACTGTCCCCATACTCCCCTCCCCCTTACACCCCTGTGAACAGAGTTCCACCATTGTTCCCATGACTTTACCCACATTAT